>JAOXJJ010000482.1:848891-862318 GCA_025769935.1 Phoenix roebelenii
AAAAAATAAAATAATAAAATAAAATATTATATATATGTATGTATGTATGTGTGTACGTACTTGTATGTGTGAGAGTAAATATTAATTTTGAAAAAATATTTATGCAAAATTTAATATTTAATATGATATTGATGGGGAAGAAAAAAATTCGCACGGGGGCTAACTTTGGAGGAGTCTCATCAGAACAAACATTATATTAACCACCTGAGAGATGGATTTTGCTCCCATCCCATGAGCCATCCCATCAGGATGATGGATTGTGCTCCCATTTGAGTTGCATCATGAGATGACGTGCGAATATCTTAAAAAAAAAAAAAGAAAAGGCTGACGTTTCATCTGCAGGAGGAAAATTTCGCATTGCAGGGCTGCTTTAACGTGGGCCGTGCCGGAAGTTTCCTCACCAAATTGTACACTTTTCAGAGCTATCAGTCAGCAACTTTTCTTGCTTTGGATTCCCATTCTATTTATTTTTTTTTATTATTTATTTTTTTTTTTGCTCCCCCGATGCGTCCGCACGAGTCTGCTCCGTGGACCCCACCACCCCGTGTCCCTTTTTCTCTCAAGTTTTCCAGCGGGCGGTCCGTCCGTTTGAAATCCCCCCTGCGAGTCGACTACCCCATCACCGCATTTGAAATGAAATCGAACTGAAAAAAGAATAAAAAGTTCCCCTCTTGGATCGGCGAAGTCTATTCTCATGGCGACGGCTTCGTCGTCTTCGGCCGAGCCCGGGCTTCCGAAGGCGGAGGCCGCGGCTGGCGGAGGAGGAGGAGGGGAGGGATCGTCGGAAGGGCGGCGGGGGGCGGCCAGCGACCAGCTGAGTTTCGGGGGAATGAAGAAGGTGAGGAAGGAGAGGGTTTGCACCGCCAAGGAGCGCATCAGCCGGATGCCGCCCTGCGCTGCTGGCAAACGGAGCTCCATCTACAGAGGAGTCACCCGGTAAAAACTAAACCTCTTAAAGTGAAACCCTCGTCTTCTTTGTTCTTTTCCACTCATTGCTCGCGAGTCGAATGAATCCATCCCTTTGATTCAAATGGAGGTCCCTGTTCTATATTGTGTTTAATCGAATGCTTGGTAAAAGGAAATTAAAATGGTTGACCTGATCCTGTTAAATTTTTTCTTTGCTGATTTGATACTAGAACTGCACAACTTGGAAAGTGAGATAAGAATGATTATGAAACAGCACTTTCTCGCCTCCTAGCTGCTATAATGAATCAGATAATTCAAAAGAACCATTTCATGGATTTAGAAGGAGTTGGTGAATTTTTATCATGCGGGGTACCGTGGATCATGCTGCCACCTTCTTTTATCTATAGTTCTTGGATGTTTTGGTCCATTTCCTAAGCTTCCTTCTGTTATTTGATTTTGCATTATTCTATTCTCTTGCAACGTATTCTGTAGTTTTGTGGTGATTTATGGGGCTTTTCCATTTTTTACTTAATTTGCAATATGATATTGAAATTAACATAATTTGCAAGTTGATGTTGACATAAGTTAACCTCGTAAACTATTGATTTTGGAGGATTGAAACAGCTATTGGATAATTACTTGACTTTATGATGAGTCGCATCTGATCCTTGCAGCAGCATAGCTCCTTTCTTTTGTACTACCTAGAGTTTAACTGCTCGCTGGATATTTTTTGTTTCATATTATAGACACAGGTGGACAGGCCGATACGAAGCTCACCTTTGGGATAAAAGTACCTGGAACCAAAACCAAAATAAGAAAGGGAAACAAGGTAATTCTGAAAAAAATTACATTTCTAGTGTGATATATTACGTGGAATACTTGCACTCAAATTGAAAATTATATGAACTACAGTGTTTATTTGTAAACCATGTCCGTACGAAATTAAGGTTGTAACAATAAACATTACATTGCAGGATCTCATGTAGTTTTTCTAGTCAATTAGTCTTTGAGGAATGTGGACATATCCTGTAAATCAAATTATTACCTACAATGCAATACAGGATCTTCGTTTGTGTTTTCCTTAAAAGTTCTAACTTAACCTTTCTTATTTTGCATGGGAATTGGTTGGCACGTGAATTGTTTATTCAGTATACTTAGGTATGTCAAGAAACTTTTAGTAGTCCAATCTTTTATATGGTTGTTAACGATTAACTCCTTTGGAATTTTTTTTCAAAATTATTTATTTTATCATTCTGATGTACTATAGGTGCATATGATGAGGAGGAGGCTGCTGCTAGAGCTTATGATCTTGCTGCTCTGAAATATTGGGGCGTTGGGACACTCATTAACTTCCCTGTGAGATATATAAATCTGCATTTTTGGTTGTTAATTGTAGGTAGTTTTAGTTAGGGAATTCACGAGTGGTTGTGGCCACTTGACATCATGAGTGAATGCAGAGTTATGCAGTACATTTTTTCTATGTAGATAATAACAAGCATCTCTTGTGCTATAATTGAATAATTTGAGTACGTAGATCAAAGTTCAAAATATTGTGCATCTTGCCCATGCTGGTTAGGGATTGCCAGACTGGCATAGCATGCAAAACACCTTATCAAGGAAGGCCGAACCGTCCGGCCGATCTGGTGGGATACCAAGTCGGTTTGCCTATTGAAGTTGGTTTCGGCCCCGAACCGGCCGGAAAACATCTGAATCGGACCGAATTGGCCTAGAACCAGCCAAAACCATTCAGAACTGGTCGGATTCGTTTGAACTCGGTGATTACCAAACGGTTCACACCAAGTCTCCACGGTTCTGAACCGGGCTCCCTCCCCTTTCCTTTGTTTGCTGATTAAAAGAGAGGGCCTTCCCAACATCATTTCTAAACTCTCTGGCTTTCCCCCTTTCTCTCATGGCGAAAAGCACACCAATTCAGCATGATTGAAGGAAGATCCAAGCCTAAATAAGGTATGTTTCCTCTTCCCTATCTTATTTTCTAATTTTTTTAGGGGGCTTGAAAAAGTAGCTCGAATTTTCCAAAATAAGGGAAGATAATGCCAAAATGTTTGTTTTAAAAAATTAGTATTATGTATTAAATAAATCAAATGTATTTTTGATATAAAAAAATTATCTTCATCGTAGCGAAATTATCTTTTTGTAACGAAAATCTTAAGTGGCTAAGCGACTAGCTTTCTAGATCCTTTCCTAGACGGTCTCCTCGAATGGCTGTGAGCGCAACTGGCCAACCTTTACCCTCATCCATAGCAACCAGAGAAACCGTTTGACACAGAAGCTCATCAACGACCTTGTATATATTCACTAAAATCTGATAGAGGAGAAAAGAGAGAACGTTCGGAAGAAGAAGGAAGAAGAGAAGGAAAAACAAAGAAAAGAAAAAAAAAAGAGCACCCGCGCGGCGGCGCGGGGCACGCGGGGAATCGCGCGCCCAGCTCGCGCCCATGCGCGATTCCACGTGTAGGGAACCGCGCCTGCACACGGTTCTCCGAGCGGGGCAGCAAGCCCACACGAGGCAGCCCGTGTGGGCCATTTAATGCCACAGAGTAGCTTTAACGCGGACGCAGTCGGTTTTTTTTTCCTTCCCCAGCCGAACTAATACAGTACTGATTCAATTCGGTACTGTACCGGTACCGATGCCCACCGGAATGTCTGTACGGTCGGTACGGCGGACATGGCTTGAGATAGTGAAAGAACTCTGCATATAAACATATACACCATTCTACTTTTAAGTGGCAATCAGGTTTTAGATGCTTGGATGCCTGTGACAAAAAGTTACATGGTTTTATATTTAACAGCTTATTATGGAAGTTCTAAAGGTTTTTGACATATGAACTTGACTTACAAGGCATAGTCATTAAAAAAACTGTCTCTAGGCTTCTTAATTTTGGTGATTGATTTTAGCATTCATCCGCTGATCACATATTATCCTATAATTCACATATATAGGTTAGTGATTATGCGAGAGATCTTGAAGAAATGCAGACGGTTTCAAAGGAGGAGTATCTTGTGTCTCTTAGAAGGCATGCATCTATACTAGAAGCATGGGTATTCTTTTTCTTTTGTCATTGTTATCACTGACATAAAATGATCAATTCCTGCAGAAAAAGCAGTGCTTTCTCAAGAGGGTTTCCTAAATATCGTGGACTTTCCAGGTATGTAATGTTCATCTAGATTATACATGTTCACTCAGTTTCTGCTTAGAAAAACCTAGAGTATACCCCTTGGCCTCTTCTTTGCAATTCAATGATTTGTCTGGTTGGGCACTAGTCCATGCGTATGGATCATATTAGGTTGACTTCTTATTTTCTATAGCTTAGGATGCTATTAGACGATCATAAGTTTTTTGTTATTAAGCAGCAGATGGTGGTGTCTCTGACATTTAGGAAAAAATAAAAGGAAGAAGAAACTAACAACTATTATATACAATGCCGGTTGAGATTCTTTAGTGCAAGCAGAATTAGTTTAAAGACTACGCATTTCTCTGGGGCATCAATTTGCTGAAGATTATAAGGTTGATTTATGGCTATGAAACAAGAAGCTATATGCAAAAGAATTCCTAGCCTCGTGTTACACCCTATGTAGTTTGTGATGTGAAATATATTTAGCCACGAACTCATCTCAGATACATCTACAATACCATTCATGATTATCAGGTGTCAGGATCAAGGGACTTCATCATTTGGTGCTGGATTCTGAAGAGACTTTTCATGCAGTCTGTTTTTTAAATGCTGAACTGTGGCAGTAAAAGATGTGCTGCTTGCTCAGAAATTTTGAATTTGATTACGTCTCTCAAAATTAAGGTCTTTGAGTGGCACGTATCTAAAGTTAGGATGTTTTCAAAGGACAATATCATGAAAATAGATATCCTACTCAATCCTACTTGTGTTGTGTGGGGTTCAAGATGGAACATGGAACCAACTTTTTCTCTGGTGTGGATTCATTCTATCACTTTGGTAAAAGCTTGTGGTTGTGTTTGACAAGAAGTTTCAGTGCAAAGTTCGAATGTCTTTTGGTCCATGTGGAGGAACACTAAATTACATTCCAAAAAGGAAGCATTCCGGACAATCCAACACCAACACTATGATTCCGATGTGTCTGATGGAGAGAAATACTACAATGTTTGATCATAATGTCCAATTGATTGAGGATGTTTGGAAGTTGACATGGTTTTTATTCTAATTCTGGGTCTTGATCCAAGAGGACAAGGTATTCCAGGCCCTGGATCAGAGATCTTTGGTGGACATGCTGCTACCATTGTCTTCATCTGTAACCTTGGCATCCCCGACTTAGCTTCCCATGTGGAACCTCTCTTCTGTCTGCCTTTTGATGTCCACCATCTTTTACATCGTTAGCTAAGGAGTTGCATGCTTTCAACTATACGTTGGCAATTTTAAAAAATGGAATGAGGACAAGGAAATAACAGCTTTGAGGAAATGATGATTAACAACATGAACCATATGTTTCAGTCCTATGCTTACTCAGAAGACAGTAGCCTGTTTGTCTTCTCAAAAGATGTATTAGGACCAATAAGAACTCCTAAATCAAGTAGATGCTCTGAAATATTACAATGAAGTATCACTTGGAAAGGTTTACAATGAAGTATTACGTAGTATAAGATCCATCAATTGGCACTTGGCTGTATACTCAAGATCTACATTAAGGCTGCAAAGTGCGAAATGCTGTGCCGTGCAAGCAGTCTAATTAGACAAACAACTAAACATTGGCAGAATGGGGTAATGACAGCATCTAGTCACATGCACAACTTTTCCATCAAGCTGAGACATGCTCAAATGAATGCCGCTAGCTCTGAGCTCAGGAATGATGGTAGGAGGAGGCTAACTATCAGCAGTTTCAGGAGGGCAATTTCCGTGATTCATGTTGTGCATAATTGGAGGTTAAGACAGCATTAGTAGTAATTAAGCAAGTAAGAAGAGTGCATTACTGGTTCCTTCTCCATAATGGTAGATGTGCACAGGGCCCATAATCTACCTTAAAGTATAGGGAAATTAATGTTAAGGACGAAAAAAGGTCAACTTAACTGACGCTGAAGTGATTATTCATTATTTAACTATTAGCTAACTCATGTCTTAACAAATAGTATTATTTACATTGAATATAAGAATAACACAAAAACTTTGGTTTGACAAGATGAATTACATGCTGTAATAGAAAGAGAAGGGTTGTTAATCAGTCCAATTGTGAGGGCACCTAGCTAATTTATATATGGGAACTTATTTAAACCATAAAATCACATAAAGTATGTGATATATGTTCAGATAAGGGGTGTGTTCTAAGTGTGAGAGGAGCAATAAAGCTTGTTAATTACCTAGACTGCCATTTAATCTTGATTGGCACATCTAATAAACAGATTGTGTACATGATAATTTCACAAGTGCTTTATGGTATAAATAATAAAGCTAAATATTGAGGCATCAACTTGATACTTCAGAAAAAGACTCATAACACTTGCATATGTGAAAATCGTGACCCATATTGAAGACACTGATTGCTGAGGTGGCCTTGATGATTCTATTTGAGGTCCATCAAACAATATTTGGGTGAGTAATATGGAATGCATTTAAAAAAAAAACCCTTCAAACATGGGGAAAAAAGATTTGCTTCAAGGTCCTTTTGTGTTCTCAGTTTAATCCTCGTTAACCAGTTTCCTAGCAGGAATCCAACAATTACATTCTTTTTATCAATATTTTTGGTCAATGTCTCTTTGGTTTAGTTTGTTCCTCTTAAATACCTAAACTAGGAATCGTTATTTTTCCTACTACTATTTTAAAGGATGTGTGAGGAACAACTCATTGTAAGACAGTAACCGAGAGCCAATTAAGTGATTTTTGACAAGGGTAAGTTAAATCCAAATCCGAAAAAAATCAGGTGTATCCGGGAGATTTTTGAACTGACTATCTGAATCCGTATCCGGATCCGATTGAACCAAAAAAATCGTATCCGAATCCGATCCAAAAGGGATACGAAAACGGATACGGTCGGATATAATCTGACCCGCTTTCAGCCCTAGCAAAACATATGAATCTGATCACATTATCCAACTTATCTTCAGTTACTTGTTAATATAATAGTAATGTGATTGTCTTGGCTTGTTCCCAAGTTTATTAGGACTATTACATCAAATTGCTTGAATCTCTGTTGAAGGGTTAGACTAATGGAGGGGAAGGTCTAAGTTGACATGGATGAAAGTTGTGTGAATATCTTCCAGCAATGCTACGGACAGCTTGTAAATGATGATTAGCAAATAGGATTGATAATGCTGACCAATAGATGGGAAAAGCCTCGATGGTTACAACTACATTATGCTCAAGGCATCAATATGTTGCAGTAGGAACTTGCAGTCTTGCATACTACTTCTGTATTGTTGTTTGGATGATGTAATTTACTTCCTAGATTTTATTATCATATACCAATTTATAACAGCATTTGGGTATATATATGTGTGTGTGCGCACATCCATGGGGCACCACATATTAGTGATGTTGAAGAAATAAATCCTTAGTTCGACCATAAGCTGAGTAAATAATTTTCATGATTATCTTCTTGTCCATCGTGGCATATATACAACATAATTACATATATGGGTATATTTACAATTCTCCCACGGACTAACTCTGTAAGTTGTTTAGAGTGGCAAAAAAAATAAAAGAAAAAGAGCGACCGGTGCACAAGGCTCCCTTCGTTGTAGGATTTATAGAGCGTTAGATGTATGCAGCCTTACCCCACGTACGAAAAGGACATGTGACCTTCATGTTACAATGGAGCAATCTTACCATTGCGCCAAGGCTTACCCTTAGTGGCAAATGACAAATACACCCCCATATATTTAGATAGATTTGCGTGTGTGGGGTACTTTTTGTCATTTGGCTTTCAGTGCACTAAAAAGTGAGGCAACCATTGCTGCAGGAAAAAAAAGGGCATCGGCAACATGAGCCAAAGGGCAAAAATACCCCCATGCACATAAAAATATCATGCAGTACAGGGCTAACTTTGTCATTTCCGGTAGAAACAACCTACAAAATTGCTCCAGTGGGGGCATTGTAACTCTCTTACATGCATTTATATACATATGCATCTGTAAATTCACAATTAAAATTGCTGCTATTGATGTATTGCTTGTACTTCATAAAAGATGAGCTAATTTAGCAGCTTGTCCTTTGAATTGTTAGACCTCAATATTGTGTATTTTGTCTTGCAAATAATAGATTCTTCCCAGTCGTTTTACTTCTGTTTTGTTCTTAGACAACCTCAAAGTACCCGATGGGATGCATCCCTTGGACAGATGATAGGAAATGAATATTGCAACAACTTAAATTGCAGTAAGTCCGTAAAAGATCTACCTTTGATTGAGATCGAACAGGCCTCTTAAAAATAAACTCCAATATTTCAATCTTGTGGATGGATAACTAGATTACTTCCTTGTAAGGTACAAGTAGGGATGTGGCTACAGATGGAAAATATGCTGGTAGCTTTGGCATGGAGAGAAAAGTTGATCTAACAAGTTATATCAGGTGGTGGATTCCCAAGAAAACACGTCAGTCAGAATCAACCTCCAATGCAGAAGGTGCTGCTAGAGAACTCAGAACTCTAGAATGCTCGGTACGACCCACTGAGCCATACCAGTTGCCTTCACTTGGGCTTCCTTGCAAAGGAAAGCCTCATGCACGGGGCGTGTCTGCATGCAGTATCTTATCACAGTCAGAAGCCTTTAAGAATTTTCTTGAGAAGTCATCAAAGACATCAGAAACAAAGGATGATGCTTCTTACAAGGACATGGAACATGGAAAGGCGGTTCCTCGCTTCTTTTCTGGTGGTGGTCTTGATAGATCTGGAGTCAGCTTAGGTTTGAGTGAATTGGCTGTCCAAAGAACTCGATACGCATTTGCTCCTCCTGTCTCTGCACCATCGAGGACCACTTGGAACTCTGTTGATCCTGTTCCTGATCCTGTTTTTTGGACAAGTCTTGTTCCACCATCTGGACAATCTCTGACAACAATGGTTCAGACTCTGCCTGCAACTTCTTATCCTTCAAATACCTAGTGAAAGTTGACTATTTTCTCTTATCATATATATTGCTAAGTTTTTTATCCTTTTTTATTTACTTAATGCATTTTAGGAAGAATGATATAAGTTCTTTATATTCATACAAATGCTCGGACTGAAGCATCAAGGAACTGTGGCAGACACTAGTCTTGCTTTTCCAGGTTTGGCATCAGCAGAGTGATGTTACCTTGTTGCAAGGATACACACCAGCTGAGATGTGTAGATTAGCTGAAATGCATTTGTGGTGTATTAATGGTAGCAGGTATGATTTTAAGAGTGGCATTTACATCTTGTATACCAGTTTACATTCGCAAAGATTTTGACTTGTCCTTGAAGAAACTACTGTCAGCCTGTTTATAAAACCTGAAAGTCTCAAGGAATTAAAATGTTGAGTAAATAGTCAGTTAAATTCTGACTGAACCTGAGTTGCGCTGGGAAGAGACTTGTTGATATTTTTGGTGAATTCAGTTGTTGGTTCTCAATGACTGATCTGATTTTTTGCTGCAAGTAATGTCCTTGATACTGTGTTTAAGAAACCTTGTCCTTCAAGCAGTACCTCTCTCTTGTTCTGAAAGTTTGATAGATCCCTTTGTTATACTCCTTTTAGTTGTAATCGCCAACAGATTTTGGAAGATGAGCTTGATTTTCACTGCCTGTTGTTCCGTCTCTGCGCATCAAGAGGTTAAAGCCTAATGGAGATGTTGCAGAAAAAAAAAAATTATGTTATCATGTTTGTATAAGAAGGTATTTCTTTTTATCGCCTATGCTCAAATGATAGCAAATGATCCCAACCAATGCATAATGGATGTACATAAAATACAAATCGAAGCGTATAAAATAATTTCTTATAAATGGTATAGGGGTATAACAATCCGGCAAGGATGAAAATGGATTGCTTGGACAAGAAAAGAAAACAAAAGAAAAAAGTGGCTAGTTTGTTTGGCAAATATGAAGATAAAGCGGATTTTCTTTCAAACTTCCAATGATGCTGAGAGGGAGGTTTTCCCGTTCCACTTCACTAGCCAAATTATGCAAGATAAAGGGCTGATTCCAAGAAGAGTAATGGACCCGGACTGAACCCAAGGGTCAGATATGGGTCCAGAGTGGCCCCACAAAAATGTGCAGGTGGAAGTCTAGGTGTAGCAAAAGAACGGCTGGCCTACACTTTCTCCCCTAAATCATCCAATGCTAGGCTACGCTGCAGTTTTCCTAATGGATTTTAAGAGAACAGAGAGAGAGACATTTAGCCGGTAACATATTGTTACAACTTACAAGCCAAATCTAGTGTATAATAGATGTTGCATGCCCGTAAGACGGACTATATAAGCATGCAAGGCTACTGTTCAAATTATAATAATCTCAGAACAATAATAATAATTCTTCGATCCTTGAAATTAATTTCACCAAAATTGAATCAAATTATTCTCATAAAAAGATATCTAGAAGTAACATGAGTCAAAATATTCTAGCTAATTATTATTATTCAAATCAAATAAAATATCCAATCTAAACTAAACTAAGTTAAAAGTCCAAATAATCATAAATATCTTCAAAAGATCTTACACACTCTCCCAAGTCCTGCACAATCATGATTCAAGATTTAAAAAATAGAAAAGAAAGAGAAATGAGCTACACCAGCGTAATAATTAAGTAATATGACACATCAAAGTGGGGTCTAAATATGTCAAGCAAATAAATTAACAAACAGCATGATACCGACTGAGAATAAATTAAATCTCAAATAATAACCCATCTATTTCTTTTTCAAAAAAAATTAATTTTTCATAAACTGACACTAGACCGAACATTAAGCTGTGCCCACGTAACCTAGTGGCATGGGTCGAATAGTAGATACAAGGTGCACCATATGCCAAATAAGAGATACCATTATTCTAATCACTGGTGGCTGAGGGTCGAAACTAGTTTCTCATATTACAATATGACAGGACCAATGCACAATTCTCATTGGTGGAGTTAGATCATAGATGTGCTAAGAAAACATAAATATATAGCAAATTTCAAAATTTATTTGGTCATATTTTCTAAATTTCATCTTACAAGAATATTCTAGTAGGAAATATTGTTTTAAAAATAATTATTATCATAATAATAACATGTATGATTCATTTAATCAAATATAAAATAGAGATCATAATCAAATTTAATAAATTAATTATAATCTTACTAAAGGTTAGAACATACTCTTTGAAGCTTTAGGTTACTTACCTTGCAAGCGAAACCAAACTACAAGTCCAAATAATTTTGAAATTGTCTCTCAGAATCTAAGATTCCAGCAAGTGCTCAATTGAAATCTCTGGTGAGCACCGGAAGTGAAGAACGTTGGAAGTCAAAAGGAGAAGGAAAAATGAATTAGCGGTGGTCTAGCGATGGTGATTGGAAAAACTTATTAGTGGCGAGGCGAAAGGAGACGTAGAGGTTTTTAAATAGCCATTGGAGGCTAGGTTTCCTAGCTCTCATAGAAAATTAAGATGAATGAGTCCATTTTTCTACTTCAATCGAAAAGGCTCTATCTTTTTTTTGTCTCCTACTCCAAGTTGAATATAGTCCTATCTTTTTTTTTCTTCCACTCCAATTCTTACATATGGGCCAGTCAAATGGACTAAGCTCTGTTTCTTATTAGCAGGGCTAGGTGTTACACACACACACCCCTTGATAAACAAATGAAAAATATAACATCAAAAAAATGAAGAAGATGGGACCTAGTCCAACAATAAAAGGAAGGAAAATAAAAAGAAGAGTGAAGAAAGAAGAGAGGTGTGGGGGGGGGGAGGGAATAAAGGTTGGAGAAGCCTTTATAGATTAAAGATCTTCATTGCACTTGAAATGAAGCCAAGCCTTAAAATTTAAGGGCTACCTCCTAAGCTCTAATTTTGTCCTTAATCACCGATGATGACTTTCTCCTAGTTTGATAATATAGAGATAATTAGACTTAGTAGAGAGATGGGTATCTTATGTCTTCAAGGTTTTGGTAGTTTAATTGAGGTTAACATTTTTGGTGGAAGAGGGTTAAGAGCTTTAGGATTATTAAGAAGGCTAGAAGACATAATAGAACTAAAATTACTCAAAAATTTGGGCTTTTTTTTTGTTTAATTTTCTTTTAATGAATGGAATAGAGGGGTTTATATACAAGTGGTAATGAGTTAGAAATACTGCTAGTGTAAGAAACTAACTAGATCGAGTGAGCTTTGATACATAGTTAGAACTTTGTTCTATTAGATTATAGAAATATGTGAATTGGTAAGTGTTACTTAAACCAACTAAAACGGTGATAGTTGAGCAAGCTTTAAAAACACCATTTGAATGGATTAGAATACATTGCTAAAATTGACTTGTTTGAATTAAGAGATGGTGACAAGGTAGTGAATGCTTGTTAGGTTCGTATAGGTGATAAACTTGAATGGTTGAGTAAAAGTGCAAGGTTAGCACATAAAATTAGCCTTTATAAATGCTAGTGGACCACATTAGTTTTTTGAGCAATTTCATTCTATTGGATCTAGAAAGCTATTATGAGCTTGATGTTATTATGCTTGTTAATTTAGAGTACAAGAGGGGTATAATTAAAGTAGGTTTGGGATGGTCAATGAAATGATTACGTAGTTGAATTTTTTTAGGACCAAAATGGTTTGTGATATATCCTATAAACTTAAAGTTTGGCTTAGATAAGAGTACTGGATTGGGTTTAGCTTGGGTTTAGATAAGAGTACCCTCTTTTCCAAAATGGATTATGCTTCCATATAGAACTCTCTCTAAGCAAAAGTTCCGCCTCCTTCGCTCGGAAAACCTCGCTCGGGATTACAACCCAACCGGTATCGAATACCATCCCCGCCCCGGAGATGGCATTCAATACCTGTAACCCAGTAACCGAGTTAGGGGTTGGGTTTAATTTCGCGCTACTCTTTATTTAAGGAGAAAATTGTTAGATCAAAAGGAGGTGCATGGTTGCTCTAGAGTATCTACGCTTACCATCTAAACTGCCCCTTTTCAACTATAAATTGTGGCTAATGAGGGCTAGTTAGGAGAGAGAAAGGACAGCATGAGTGGGCATGTATTAGGAGGGGGGAGGGGAGTTTGTTAAGGGAATTCATTTGATGACTATCTCATAACTTTTTTTTTTTTGAGAGTAACAAACCTAGTGCTTGAAAACTCAACTCCAACAAAAGAATAATTGTTCATCAAAGCCAAGCATATAAAACCTAATTAACTTTTTAGGCCTGCTCAAGTCTGATCCCAAATGGTTTAGACTTCTGCTAATGTTCTTGCAAATTTTTGATCTAGCTCAAAGTTGGACCAACCACTTCGGAGGTTTCACTTGGGATAACCTATTCTTGGTCCCATCATTTTTGTATTTTCTTATCATTTTTGATCTTATGGGTTGCATCCATACTCGTTGGATGTGAGTCACGGCTTTACTGAAAAAAAAAAAA
>JAOXJJ010000482.1:867683-885170 GCA_025769935.1 Phoenix roebelenii
GGGGGCGCGTAGCTACTTATTCTGCAATTATGTCTCATAGAAATCAATGTCTGGTTGCTGTAAGCATCACCAGTTATGGGTTTGGGTCTGCATTGTGTCGCGCCTTGCAAAATGTTACATATAAAGGAACAAATAATGAGCAGTTAGCCTTGTCCAATATCTTTGCTATCACTTTTCTTTTTAGAGTTTTTAACTGTCTTACATATGTTCTTAAGAGGTACCACAAAACACGCTTGCTTCTGTCACATTAGTCACTTATTGTACATTCATTCCCTGTGACAGAAATTTAATATCTGTTCATTGAAATGGTTATCAGTTATTATATTGTTCATGCTGCAGGTACGCAGATGTGCTCAATTATGTGTTGAGAAGGTCTTTAGAACTTTGAAGAATTCTGATGTTGTTAAAAAGGCAAGCAAAGTGGTGGCTTGTATGTACAAAAAATACATTCCATTGGCAAAAGAACTCAGTTCTATGGAACTTTCAGATGCACCTAAAAGTAAAAAGCTGCCAATACCTGAGCATATGGAACTCCTCCATATGCTAAATGTGTTGACACTTCTCATTCCAAACCTCTCTAAGAAAATAAAAATCAAGATCTTTTCTGATGCTTATAAGCTTCTGGGTTGTCGTTTCTCATTGCTTACAAGACACACTCTCAAACTTATTGATGCACTATTGGAACACTCAGAAGTTAAAGTTCTCATATCTGAATCAGAGAACATTAGTTCTGCTCTTACATCCTATGCGTCTTCTAATGAGAAGAATCCTGTTGACACCATTTTTGCTGCATGCACATTGTCGAAAATTGTCTTGAACAAGCTTCACGATGCTCAGCCAAACATGTGGATACGCTGTCTTCCTCCTATCTTCACTTCAGTTGCAGGTATGTTTAACTGCTATTTTTTACTATTGAATTTTGCATTTCATATGAAAGGTTTCAACTTTCAAGTCTCGGCCAGACCAGATGGAATTTAAAAAGGTATTGAAAATTAGATTTTCGCATGACATAGCATGTCAAAAATTAGATAGAACAAGTAAAATAGTCAACCACAAGGCCTCAATAACTGCCAAGGACAAAGTACACATTACATCATATTAACAAGTTAAAATGAATTCAAATTCTAAATTCGGGATCTGAAAGTAAGCAAGGAAGTGCAAAAAGCAACTGTGAGTGTGATATTACCAACATCTAATCACAAATTCATTTCCAAAATTCCTAACAATCATAGAAGTCCTAATTCCTGAACATTACCATCTTCATCATCTTTATGAGTTAACTATGATCCGTTGGTAGAATTTCTCTTGTAGTTATGCCTTATTATATTCAAGGAAGGAAAAGTAAAATATATGGCACTAAGGTTTTAAAAATCAGTTCTAGAGGGCATACCCCTTTCTTGAGAAAAAAATATGGTAGCAGGTGCCAACATGTGGTGTGGGACTGCATCTCATACTGACACACTTGTACTGGTGCTGTTTTTCTGTCAGATTGGTATGGTACTGCTCTTACCATCTCGTTTTGGTAGGTTTTTAAAACCTCCTATGGCACTTTACTGGAAGTTTCTAGGTAGTTATAATTAATATTATGCAACACTCAAGGTATGCCATATCATAAACTGGGCGGTACGGATGAACCATATTATACCCGTTTGGTATCGGTACACGGTATGGAGGGCATACCGGTTCGCTACCGGTACATGGTATACGAGGTATATCGACAGTCGGTATGCCAAACCGGCTTCTGCACCAGGTGTACTGATATAGTAATAGGGTGGCACTGGTATAGGGCCTGATACCAAGATGGCGTACCTTAGTAACACTTGAATTGAAATAGTTCTGAGTTAAGCGCAATCACTTGCCCTATATCATCCTAAGGAGTGTCCTCTTATGATGTGTTGTGCAAGTTTATAGTAGTGTAGAATTTCTGAAAAACTAAAATCCAGTTATTGCTGCCTGTTGTTTGTCATCATGGCAATACAAATTTGGGAATTTAAGTTCTCAAACAGTATTCTTAAACCTTTTTTTTCAGGTAGGCTGTTGATCAAATGGTTAGGAGTTTTTGATTTCCAACCAAATACCCAACTGCCATGTTGATGCCTATAACCAGATTCAATGGATTGGATTGGCTTCCTGCACCAGATCAAATACTATCAACAACAAACATTACTTTTTCGGCATCTAACACACCACTCTATTATTATTCCAGGCTTGGGATCATTAGTAATAGTTTCCATATGTTACCTATGATCAAGTATCTTTAGGTATGAGTCATGTAGGGATACCCGTTGAATTTTGATCCATTAATGTACAATCCAAGAAATATGAATTGCCTTTTGTGATACCAAACTTCAATTTTTTTAGTGTTTTTATTAAATATAAAACTTTTATAAACTTTATGAATGATCATCGATTTTGAATTTTATATATTTTTTATTTGCTTTCTCTCCCATCTATAAATTTATCCATAAAATTACAGTTGGGCTTTGGACTGAAGAAGCTCTGTGCTGTGCATTTTGCTGAAAGTCATAATCTGTTTGTGGCTAGTCTCATGCATTTGTTCTGCTTGTTTTCAGGATATTTGGGTTCTGATGCCAATACTTCTAAAGATGCTGCGCATGTCTTGAAAGAATTAATTAACTTAAATATTGATCGGAGGATTTTTTTGACTAATGCAAGTCAATCATGCAATTTTGAGAAGGAGAGCTCCCCTGAGGCAGCTGCAGTTATATCTATCTGTTCTCTGTTTAGCGATTTGCTCAGCACTTGTGATGTACCTACTGAGTATGTGTTGGCAGTCATTTCAGTTTTGTTTCTCAGTCTTGGTATGTTCCTCCATTTTGCTCAAAAACACCACCCTTTTACATTGACAACAAGTAATAACCAAGATGCATTTGGTGTCCAACACTTGCTGGTTTTCCATGTTCCATTTTAGTCAATCTTGTATTTTCGAACTATTTTTTGGTTGAATATTATTACCAAGCTCCTTGACTTGGGCAACTAACTCCAGGCATCTCCACTCTCTACATCTTTACAGAGAGTTCCATCTTTAAGAAAGGCATCCCTTTTAATTCATTTGTAACCTTATGTTTGCCTTGTTATTTGTAACCTTATGTTTGCCTGAGATTTAGTTATTTTTACACCATTGTTATTATATGCCAGAATATATTATTTATACACCAATTAACAGTATTTAGTTGGTGATTCTGCAGCATGACTGTTCCTTAATATGGATTGGGGTTCACGTAATGTTGCCATTTTGCCATTAATTGTGGTTGGAAAGACCAGGAGTAGTGCCTTTGTAAAGTGCGGCATATGTTTTTTCTTGCATGTATGTTAGTACAATGGGATTTAAAAAAATTTCTTATTAGAAAACTGTATAGACTAAACTCTGCCACATATAGAGATAATATAAGTGATATGCAACATTAAAAAAACTTGTGAAGCAACCAAAGAGCAGAATTGGAGTGAAAAATGATTTCCCAAATTTGTTCCTAACAAATTCAATACATATTAAATAAACTTGACCAAACCCATCAGATATTTTAAACTTTGGATGTGTTAAACGATACATAGATTTTGCACCGGTTAATATTTTCCGATGAAATTACTAAGAAATATTGTTTTGTTGGGTCATAAATATCCTTAAACGAACTTGGTGTTTTTTCTTTACAATAAATAATTAAAATAGACTCCATTTGTTTGCACTTTTTTAAAAATAAAGAATTCATATCTAATTTGTTATACTTACTAAACATTTAATAAAAAAACTAATCCTTAAAAGGGCAGCTATTTTGGACATTGCATCAATAATATATTGACCATGAACATGTTATTTTTAGGTACACTGACCTTTAAACTTATTTTTAAGTCTCTAGTATCCAAAAGATTTGAGATTAAATCCTGCTCTTCAACTTATTATTTTGAATGAAATAATTACCCTATTGAAGTCCTCGCGCAAATGATGCCTAGTGTACAATATATGCATGCATGGTGGATGCTTTCAGTTGGGCAAGAGTCATGATAAGATGTGTAAATATTACAATAGAATCATGAAAAGATGTGTAATATTGTCTACTTCATACTGAAATTTCTTCTGTCACATGGTTATAATTTACAAACAACTATATTAAGATCTGGCAACAACATATTATAATAACGAGTTCTTCAGTCATTAACATAGTTAAGATATAGTTAACTTACCGAGCAAGTGTATTAAATATATTTGTATGTTTAAGGTGAGAAAAGATATCCATTTGCTTATATATCATCTCCAAAAATTATTCCCTCAATTAAATATTATCATGATAATAAATATATATGTAACATTCTTTTTCTTTGTTTTGTTAAAACTATTATGTTACATTGTATATGTCATAAGCACATTTCTTGGGTCATTATATACATCCCATGTATACTTGTGTTGAAAGTAGTTTAATATTAAAAAAAATAGTAATTTCATTATTGAACATAATAATTTGAAATTTGAAGGAATGAATTTATTTTGACTATGAATACCTTCAAAAGGTAATGGAGGAAAGTAGTAGTTTAGTTTTGAATTATATTGCATTTTTTTGGGTTTTATTTTGGGTAGTCCTTAATGTTGGTTTTAGTATCATATTTGATGTACATTTAGTGTGTAGAGGCCCTAGATTGGGTATATATTAGGTTGGACAAATTTAAAGTGACTAGGATTTAGTTTTCGTAGACTTCAGGTGCCTTTCTTTATGGATTTCATGGGAAATTGAATTACATTATTCAGAAAAGGTCTTTGGCGACTCTAACAATGCCGGTCCCGGGCTTCGATGAAAAAGGTGGGGTTTCATGTTGTGTTGACAACTAGTCATAAAGAGCATGCCAAACTGTGAAATGGATCAACAGTAGATATTCCTGAATGTCAGGCATCTCCTGTTTTATAACATCAGAGGTAGCCCTAAATAGAATTCTGGTGACTGAGGATCCATAAAGTTGACCTGAATAATTGGCAGGAGGCTGGATGGTTATGGTTTTAAGAAAAAGATTTTGGGCATTTATGATTGGGTGATGTAAGATTTAAGTTCTACTGGACTCATATTGGTAGGTAAAAGGAAGGTCTTTCAATCTGTAGAAAAAGACTCTGGCTGGCTAGTATTTAGGAACTTATTTAAGTATTTATTTAATTAGGGACTGGTTTGAGTGTGGAAAGTTTTAAAAGAATCTTGGTTTGGCTGTTTCTCTCTGTACCTTCCCCCTTTCTCTTCTTTATTCTCTTCTTTTTCTTTACTACTCAGTTCTCTCTATTTTCTCTCTGGCTCTTATTTTTCTCTGTTTTTTCCTTGTTGTCCTTCTCTTTCCAACATGGTCCAGCATAAAACTTTAATCTGTGTCCGAGCCTCCAGGTTGGACCAGAGGTAATCCCACCCAAGTTGCGCACCAAGGACTAGGTGATATTGTTCTCACATGATAGAATCTTTATTTTTTTCTGCCTATGTAGGTTAATTAGCATTAACTGATAAAACATGAAGTCTTCCAATGCTCTCTCCTGATTGACCGGAACAGTGATCTGAAGAGAGAGTTGTCTTGTGGTGAAGGCATTCGTGTAAATAGAAATTTTGGAATTTATCTGCGCTTATTATGAAGAGTGTGACATGGGAGATGCACATAATAATAGGGGTTGCTTTTATAGGATGATCATGTGTCATCAGCTCTCAAATGTATGAGAAAGTCAATGATTTGTAAATAATGATGTTGATCAATTTCAGACATCATCTGTAGAAGGCATAAGTTTCCTTTAGTAGGTATGATCTCTAGGATTTTGGCAATCCCACATGGTGCTTTCATTCTTTCTATGATTCTATGCTTTTCAAGTTTACTACCCTTTTTATCTTTTACGTTAGTCTTTTCTGTTATTCATGGAATTCTTCTTCTTTAATTGCTTTTATGTAAAGCATATGCCTGATGAAGGTTCTGCTTGCTTTCTTTTACACGGTGCATGGTATGAACATGTAAATTTATGATTCCCAGATACATCATGTTAATAAATACCATCTGATTTATTTGTAGGTGAATTCTCATATAACTTTATGAAGGAGGTTTTACTTAAATTGTCGCATTGGGCAATTAATGTAGATAAGGAATTGCAAACTGCGAAGCATGTAAGTTTCAAAGATAAGGATACTCGCTTTATGATTCATTGATCTTCGCCTTTTTGCTTTAAATGTTCTTGAGTTGTAGAAATGATAATTATTTAACTCATTTTTTATTGTCAAAATGTCATTCAAATATTCATTTTCCCCAAATTTTATGTAGCATTCAATATTTGTTAGATGAGGCTCGTATGTTTAGAAGATTCAGTATTCTTTGGAATGAATTCCACTATGTTTAATGCAATGTTGGTGGAAACATCACAAATGAAACTGACTTTACTAAGGCGGTTAGTTCTTGATGGCTTTATTTTTCAGTATGTTACTTTAGCAGTTTAGCCTGTTTTTCTTTCTTCTTGTCCTCATCTATTTAAGCAAGTTTGGGTTGGAGTTAAGAGAAGGAAGAAAAAGGAATAAAAAAACGTAATCTTCATCCCAAGCCAAAAGGTGTGCAACAAAGACGGTTTTATACTCTATTGCCTCCCTGAGGCGGTTAATTCTTGGTGGCTTTATTTTTCAGTATGTTACTTTAGCAGTTTAGCCTGTTTTTCTTTCTTCTTGTCCTCATCTATTTATGCAAGTTTGGGTTGGAGCTAAGAGAAGGGAGAAAAAGGAATAAAAAAGTAAAAAACCTAATCTTCATCCCAAGCCAAAAGGTATGTAACAAAGAAGGTTTTATACTCTATTGCCTCCCTGAGGTGGTTAATTCTTGGTGGCTTTATTTTTCAGTATGTTACTTTAGCAGTTTACCCTGTTTTTCTTTCTTCTTGTCCTCATTTATTTAAGCAAGTTTGGGTTGGAGTTACGAGAAGGGAGAAAAAGGAATAAAAAACCTAATCTTCATCCTAAGCCAAAAGGTGTATAACAAAGAAGGTTTTATACTCTATTGCCTCCCTGCATATGTGTTACTCTGGAATCTTGTAGTGATGTGAAGAAATTCTAGAATTTCTTGAGCATATACATCATCCTGGGTTCTGAAGCATTTATAGCCATCCAACCACTACCTTAGAATCCATTTCAATCCAAAAGTTTATTTTAATGCCTTTAAGCAAACTAACATGCTTGAGACTTTGAAAGCTCCCAAGAGTTGAGTGTGTCGGATGTATGATGCCTTGCAATGTCTGCCTGTATTAGACATTTGCCTACGACATATTTTCTAGGCTTCAATTTTTAACTCTAATCAAACCACCATATAATGATATAGAAGAACAAGCCAGTCTTCCTGGATTCAGTTTCAGCCACCCTGAGCAGGTGTTCCCTGCTTCAGCAATCCCAGCTATCTAATACATTTGTTTTTGTACTTACTGCTTTACTTTTCCAGCTACATTTAGATAAGTAACATGAAACCATGGTAACAATTCTCCTGAAAATTTGAATTTGATGAATCTCGGTATTTTTAAAGATTCTTCCATGTCCTTGCCTAAAATAAACTAGACAAAAGCCAAAATCATAATCCTTGCCTGCAGATGGTGACAACTCTTCACAGCAAGGTCAGCTGTAGTCTATATTTCCATTAAAGAAAACCAGGGTAGGAATATTGAAAAATAAATGTATTTTTAATTACAGTAAACTACATAATACAAAAAGCAAATGTGATTGTATGAGTGTTCTCAAAAACTTAGAAATCTATTCGCGTTATATTTGATCTCATATAGTGACTCAGTTGAAATACTTTATGCTGATGAGGGATTTGTCTTGAATATAAAGTTATTAAAAGGATTCAGTCATGATGCTATTTGTGGGGACATATCTGCAATAACATTGTTGCATGGAAAGATGTTGATATTTTCTTTTTTTTTTCCCTTAGGTTTCTGGAGTTCTGCTCTAATTTACTTAGAAATTACATAAATAGTTACATGACATTAACTGAATAATAAGGTTGATCAAGCTACTGTCAGTAGTTGAGAGCAGAAATCTTAATATCAGACTATGCTGGTGATTTTGATAGCCATCGGGTTTCTCTGATTATTTTGTCATCAAATGCATTTGGCATTGGATTGCTAGATAGATTAGTTTTAGTAATCATCTATACTAGGGATTGAATCCTTGCAATGATGTTAAAACTTATTGAGCTTGCTTCATAAATAATTCTGGTGTTATTTATATTTTTTTAAGAATTTTTTTGTACGATATGGAACCTATTATTAGCAGAATTCATAATTAGACTTGTGCATCTACCAGGCTAAGTTGGGTTCATGCTGGGTCTGAGCATACTATTAAGGGTCTAGACCTAGATTTTGTCCCAAGCATGGCACAGGTCTGGCTTGATGTTGGGCTGAAAATTTCAGTCGGAGCCCAACCTGTCCCTCAGGACCCAGGACCTGGCCTGATCTGGCCGACCCGGTGATGTAGGGTAAGCATCCCTTTGGGCAATACAGAGGAGGGGGGAGGTTGTGGGGAGGGAGAGCGGAGGAGGAGGAAAATGTGCACATGGATGCCATCAGCCTGACTAGTGCGAGGAGGATGGCTGAAATAGAGAGATGGTGGGGGAGGATGGAATGACAGAGACATTTAGAGAAGCACATTAAAAAAGGAATTCATAGATAGGAAGGGATAAGATTTGGGGATTAGGTTTTTATATTTTAACTCGTAGTTAAATATATTGCATAATAGTCGGGTTAGGCCGAGGTGTAAGTTATTTATGAGTCAAGCTGAGCCTTACTTGATTTTTGATTGGACCTAAGAAATCTTAGCCCGGCGTGGCCTGTCTGGCCGAGATGTGCGGCCCAGACTGGCCAATAAACAGGCCGAGCAGGTCGGGCTGGGCTAATTTTGCTTAGGTTTATTCTTAAAGCAAAATTAAGGTTATATCTAATTCGTATTCAACCAGATCACCTCATTGCGCTTATTTGAGTTAGTGGCCATCTAATACATCAATGTCAATAACTGAATTCGATATCTGTGAGGAAAAAAATTATTGATTGGGCACTACATTTAGGCACAAAGAAATATATATGGTAAGTCTTACATTTATGTACATAAAAATAAATTGAGCAACCCTAATGAAAGGTAACTAATAAACCCTGCTTTTTGTGGGGACTCCATACACAACTGAAATTTCTACTCCAATTGTCTAGATTAAAATAGCTTGGGCTGAAAGAAATAAAAAAAAACAGCTTGGTCCTATGCTCAGCTTATGTTTATTTCATCTGTAAGTATACAGGTAGAGTACTGCATGAGGGTTGCAAATTTCTAAATTTCTACAGTGAAATGAATTATTGGTTATATTTTCTCCATTTATAATGCAAGAGTATTTTAGTAGTCTGAGAAGTTGAATTCATTGGACAATGTTATTTCCATTAATTCTAGTACACGGTCTTGTTTCTCTGCAGCTTCAGGAGTGTATTGGGGCTGCTATAATTGCTATGGGACCAGAGAAGGTGCTTTCACTGATACCCATCACTTTTGACAAGGAAAAGTTAACTTGTTCAAATACTTGGCTCATACCTATACTAAAGAAATATGTGGTTGGATCATCATTGCAATTTTTTATGGAGCATATTGTGCCCCTAGCAGAATCTCTACAAAATGCCTGTGATAAAGGTACTGCTGCAAGCTTCTTTTAATATTTAAACCTGCATTTATTGACTCAAGCTTTTCTAAAATTTTCTTTTCATTTTCCAGTTAAAAAAGCATGTAAGCAGAAAAATCTAAAGTCCTGTGTTCATGGCTTATGGGATTTGCTTCCTTCCTTCTGCCACTATCCAACTGATACTTATCATAATTTTAAGATCTTGGCCAAGCTATTGATGGTGGTTTTAAAGGAAGATCCATCCTTACATGAAGTCATAGCCGTAGCCTTGCAGGTTTAATTGGTTCAAATGTATCACAGTATTCTTGTTAACTCCCTTTATCTATGGAATCTATGGTTTCTTTATCTGTCATTGCCAAACCTATGTAAATATGTAATGCTATAATCCTTTTTATTCATCATACTGAGTTTTCTGACTTCTTGAAAACTTATTGTTTCCTTTCAGGAACTGGTGAATGAAAACAGAAGTATAGTCCAAACAAGTCAAGATGACAACCAGCACGGGGACCTATCAACTAGCCTCATTTTAGAAAATCTTCATGTTGAATCTAGATTTTCACCTTTTCATTACTCCAGGAATACTGCATCTAAGAATATAAAGGCCTTGACATCGAGTTCTGTGGATTTAGTTGAGACTATTGCAGATGTTTTCTTTGATTCTTCTCCTGAAAAACGTGCTTACCTGAAGGTGTGCAATTCTCCACGACATCTTATCCTTGCTATACTATGGAATCATGAATGCTGGTGTATTAATAGAGGCTGTTGATTGATTATCTGTTCAGGTTTTAGCACTCAATATGGTACACTTCTTTATTTTAATTGATCTAGTGTTGTCAAAGGAGGCTACCTAGGTGCCAGTTGATCCTGCATGAGTGCTTTAGCAGCCCAACCTCCTAATCACTGTGGATGCTTAGGAGCCTTAGGCATCTAAAGGCCACTTAGTACTCATGTTGCCACTTTAACTATGGCCTGCTACTTAAGGGCAACCAGTAAATTTAGTTCTTTTTATTTTAGTTGCAGGCCTCATTCGAGACTCTAAAAAGAAATTTAAAATACGGAGGGATGTCATAAGTGCATATGTCAATTAACTGACACAAAGACACATTTAATCAATAAACCTTCATGCTATTTATTCACACTCAGTGAGAACACAACCATTTGGTAGTATGCTCCTTCGTACTCTCTTTTTTTTCCTTATTTCATAGCTGATTCTTTGGAACTTATATGTGAAGTAATAAATTTAGAATACACAAACATATGGGTTTCGTGAAATTGCAAAAGTTTAACTTCAGGCATCTGCTTGATTTTCCGGGATTTCATGTGCATCTTTACAAGGTCCATCACCTAGAACTAACCAGGCGGCTTGACAATGTCGCTCTCTACCTTTTATATCCTCGAGATATCTATAAAACAGATTTTTGTTTGAATATTTATTACTTAATATGTGTATTCTTGTTGACTTTTTGAGCTTTTCAAGATCTGGAAACTCCTCATAATTAATGGTGTCAGAGCCTCAAACTTTGTCTATAGTCTATGTTATCATGGATTTTATAATGCTTCTTCTACTAGAGAAAAAATAGACAGGTGGCTTGTCAATTTTGAACGTTATGTTCTTTGGGAACCCATTGCCGTAGAAATTTCTCTCATATTTTTTAGCTGTAGAAATTTCTCTCTCATATTTTTTACCTGTAGAAATTTCTCTCTCATTTTTTTTAGCTGTAGAAATTTCTCTCTCATATGTTTTAGCTGTAGAATTTTCTCATGATTTTCATGGTTTTGTAGAATTTATGAAGTAGTATGTCCTTAAAGTCTCATCTGTTTCAGCCTTCTTGCAGTGTGTTGTTCCTAAATTTGGGTGGATGACTGGCATATTAATCTTTATCTCCAATCAATCATTTGTTTACCTAATATACTGCTAGATGAAAAATAAAAACATGGATTGACTTATTGTACTTTTGTCTGTAAACTAAAATGTCCATATGATACCATAATAAAACTATTATGGTAAACTAAAAGCATGGAATGACTTCTTGTACAATATTCTATGACATAATGCAAAATCTCAAATTATTCTTGGCTTTTACCTTGGCTGAATGATTCTCTGAAATATTCTTGGATGGAAAAAAATATCAAGAACTCTTCAATTTTTCAAAAATTATACACATCTCAGGATGTTTTGTTCATGCATTGTTCATCACTAATTCGATAAACCTTTATGGAACACAAATGAATGATGCGACAATAGTGCTCCTTTTGCTATTGTTTAGTGTTCTTGCCTCTGGTGTATGTGTCATTGTAGGATCTAGTTGTGTTCGTTCCATTATTTGGAGCCTGCAGTTTGGTGATTTGCTCAAATGGTCACTATTTGTATATGCCGCCCATACAATTTGTAGTAACCTTTTTCAGATACTAGAATAAGGACTAAGGACTTTACAGTACCGCTTTGGTGCATCATAAATTATGTATTGATACATAAACTTAAAACTGGACTGCCAGAAAAAATTATCTTCTCATGTATAATGATCTTCACATATTGCCAAAGTATTAATAAAATTCAATGGCAATTCGATGGTTGGCCTGCACGGTCCATCTTACTTGATCATGTTGGTTGTGGCCTCTTGGTGCACATGTTTGTTACTTAGTACATCTGAGATGCACCACTCTAAGGGGTTTATTAAAGAAATAAAAATCCAATGCTAGTGGGTTCATCAAAGAAGTGTAGATAAATTTATTTTGATAAAGATAAGCATAAAACATTTTTTTCTTTTGCAAAAGTTTCTCCTTGGTGAAAAAATTTCTCCAGCATATTATCAAACCTTTTGATTTAATGGATGTGATACATAATAGTTGTGTATTAGATGCCCATCATTGTTCATGAGGACTGATATGAGATATATTATTAGTGGAAGGCCTTGAAAGCAGATAGTCAAACCATTTATTTTCAATTTCAAGATGATGTCCTTTCTTGATCACTTATTAGGTGTATAGCGATTTAAGACTTGATAAGTTCAAATAGTTAAGATGTAATAAATTCTGCACTTAAAGGCCTTCTATAGGAATTCCAATTTCAGCATACTTGCACAACTATATGTACTAATGGACTAAACTGGCTTATTTTTTTGGCTCATTGACGATTGTAGTTGGTTTGGTGGGACAATTAATGGATTACACTTGTATTTTTTTCATTTTCATTAATTTCATAAAGAATGGTCTTATTTCAGGTAAGCTATTATAAGATTCCTTTTCTTGGCATTTCAACCAGATTGCAGATACCCATAAAAACATGTCACAATCAAAATACTCCAATTCTCTGTAAAGATTTGGTTATGCATTTGTCATCATTATATGATTGCACAGATATGTTACTCATTTACCTGAATTGCCAATCATTAAAAGTATCGCTAAAATATTGGAAATTTGGAACTAAGAAAACTGCAATATTATGGTAGAAGTATTTAACTTAGTGCCTATTCCCATCTCTTTCGCCTTGCTTAGCGTGGCAGGCATGAAATTGCTTTCAATTCACCAAGAACCTACTATGCTGCAGTGCCACATGAAGAGGATGTGGGAGAGCCTATATAAGAGTTGGACTCTTATATTTTAGCAGGACTACTCTTGTTAAGCTGTCTTAACCGCCTACCTATGTTGGATGTGTTATGCAAGCCCTCGATCACAACATAATTTTCAGGGTGCCCATTTGACACAGGATTCAGGATATGCATATTGTGTGTGAAGTACAATGGGGAGTATTACATCCAGATCCCTCCATGTGGAACACAATTTTGTATGTAGTCACTTTACTAACAATATCCTATAATAGTTCTTTATATTATCTATTCATCCGTCCGTCCATCTACAAGGAACTCATTCTTGGTTGAAAAACAGCATGAGGAAGGGGAACACGTCTGCAATTTGAAAAACATCTTGTAATAATTATTGCATATAAATTTACTGAAACATGACAAACAGTTCTGAAGATGTTGGTACATGGATTTTCTGTATTATCATATCTTGTGCCTAATCTTGATCCATGTAGCAATAGAATCCTCATTGCAGTTTTACTTCGATTGATCCCTTAATTCAGTCTGTGTGCCCATGGAGGCCTCTGGAAACATTACAAGGGTTGATTGACGCCATCTAAATGGTGACTCTCTACTAAGTAGATTTTCTAGTCGACCATTCATTATAATTCACATCCCTGTAACCCAATTGTTCATTGTCTAGTGTGAAAAAGGCCTAGAAGATTTAGGTGTTGTCCATGATGCTCAAATAAGTAAGTTCCCAGTTTCATCTAGAGTTCAAAAGTTTAATGTTTGGAAACTATTAAAAATCCTCTTAATGTGAGAACTCGTGCGGGTATGTGTTTAGTCCTACATTGGTTGGGATTGGGTGATTTATCATGACATTTTATATTTTCAGTTTATGATATAATGTTGGTTGATCAGAAGGGGACATCAATAAATGCTAAAGAGGAAACTCTTGTATCACGAGAATCTTTTTTTTTTTTTCTGAGGGCTGTATAAAGGCTTTAAAATCAGGAGAGCAAAAGAGCAGTATATGGAATGCAGTTTTTGTGAAAATAGAAAAGATGATGCGACCATTGTCAAGATTGGTAGACAACAAGTATAGCAAAAATAATTGTCTTGTCATCTCAGGTCCGTTATACAAACGAATGGAGATGAAAATGAAGGCATATCTAATAAAATTAGTACTGAATGTTTGAAGTGAAGATATGCTTCTAGGTTGTTATGTTGACCAACACATGCCTTAGTAACTTATAGGGGAAAAAATAATCAAATGACAATAAGGCTTGCAATTGTATAGCTTGCAATATTTATTATTTACCAATAAAGAAGGTCCAAAAAACAAGACGATTGTAACTGAAGTGAGTTCTGATGAGTCGTAAGAGGAGAAAAAACGTCGGTTTAACGGAAGCTGGTGTTAGGGTAGGGTTTAGAGTTTCCCTGTTTGAAAGATTAAGGATGTAGGGATAAAGGAGCAGGAATCACTGCTTATTCGACCGGTAATGCCGTATGCCCCTGGTAAAACCGAACCGGAAAAGACCGCTAACACCCTCGATTCCTAACCGCGGAATCGGGGCTTTTCCGTCCCGGGCCTTTCCAGTTTCGACCTTGACTGCGATATTCTCCCCGCTGCTGTCAGCGAGTTCCGCCTGCTTGAGGCTTTCCTCTATCGTTTGCTGCTGGTTCTTCTCCTTCAAGGGATTTGTTGGTAAAACTAGGAAGGTTTTGAGGCATGAGTATATTAGAGGAGCTTTAGGAGTTCTGCTAGTTATAGTTAAAATGATAGAGAACCAGCTACCATGGTATAGGCACGTATATTGAAGATATGAGGATGCAATATGAAGGAGGGATACTCAAGTTTCTAGTGAAGGATCTAAAAAGAGGAGGAAATGCCTTGTGGTAATAAGATGGAAGTCAACCGATAGAATGGTACTAGCACGTATCGTACTGACTCGAGGCATACCGGAACTAGGGGTGGAGAGAGGAGAGGGGGAGAGAGGAGAGATAAAGAGGCGGGTGAGAAAGTGGAGGGCTTCCTTGAACGGAGAGGGGCGAAGAGAGTGGAGAGAGAAGGGGGGAGGCGAGCTAGAGAGGGCTTGTTATTGTCGACGAGCATGAGAGAGCGGGGAGAATGGAGAGGGCGAGAGAGACTGAGAGAGGACGTTTATCGGTCCGTCGTCATCGTCATTGTCAGCAACGGTGGCGATGATGAAGTCCTAACACTAGCGCAAGAGAGGTGACTCGGGAGGTGAACGAGGGTTGAGCAAAGCCGCGAAGGGTGAACCATCTTGAACTGAGTGGAATTGGGCGGTTCCACGTGGTTTGGCCTAGTTTGGCCCAGACCAAATCGAAAAGCCATTCCATCCTGATAACCGACCGGTCTAGCTTTGCACACCTTGAACCAGATGGTTCAGGATGGTTTGGCCATGCTTGATAGATGTTGTAAAATAAGATTTTGCAAAGACTGCTATAACATTAGAAGTGGCCCTTAACAGGAATCTCTTTTATTCTAGTTATGTGAATAATATGGCTTATGATACCATGGATGGGCTGTGATACCTTCACATGTGATTCACCACCATTGAATAGTATAAAATTTGTAAGCTAGTAAAATTGGAAGATGAAGGGGTGAGCAAACTCCCTAGGTCAAAGTTGGGAAGCTGGGTACAGGGGAAGATGCACCACCATTTCCTTTATAGTTTATATTGTGTATCTATGTATGTATTTATGTATCTATCTATCTTTCTATCCTGTCTATTTATTCCATCTTTCTATGTATCTATTTTAACTTCTACTAAACTTGCTTTCCCTGGTCCACCTTAAGCAATTGCCATGTGAATTCATTGTTTCAGTTTTCATTGTAGAGCGACTATTTGGTGATATATAGGCTAACCTTAAGCATAAGAAATTTTAACTAAAAGAGTCCTCTTTTTTTATTTTTTTTTATTTTTGGATGATTTCAGGAAACAATTGGCTGCTTAGCTTTTCTTGTCGGGAGTGAAAGCATTCATAGCCTCTTTCTTTCATTATTGGAAAAGTTTGATTTAGTAGGTTCTTTAGTTGAATCTAAAGAACTGGAGGATCCAATTCAAGATGCTGATAAGAAGGAAGAGTTAGAAGAATCAGCCAATAAGGAGAAACACAAAGAAAATAGGTAACAAGCATTTCTTATTCCTTATACATATTCATGAACTTGTTGATAGTCTTCATTGTTTGGCCACTTTTTATTTTTTTGTGTTCTTCTGCACAATGCATAAGCATTAAGATTGTTTATCTAAACATAGCTAATGATTTTAATGCTTCACATTTATGATTAAAATGATGGCAGCATAGCTATATCTGTTGAATATCCTTTGCTATTTAAGTTATATCTCCACCAGGCACTAGCAATACCCTCTTGTATGTCCCTATGTAATGCAGCTTAATGTATGCATCTTGAATGAGAAGTACATCAGTTCCTGGTCAGTTTAATGATAAAAGCTGCATACAAAAAAAATCAAATATGGTAGTCGATGTGCTGATTTAATGGAAATCCTGATTAAATGGAAATCAATGGTAAGTTCTTGTCTGAATAAAATGACATTAAGTAGAACGATGAAGGACACATACCAGGATGAGGACTACTGGAGAAATGAAGCCATTATGGAGAGTCACATCTTTTATTCTATTCTCCCAAGAATCATGGGGATGATGTGTTGTTTTTTGATAAAGTTGGAGTTTATTTATAGACCTCAAGTTGTCTTTACCAAGGGATATTCATATAATAATCTAAGCCATTCAAACACAAACTCAAGGTATCAGTGCATTTGCATGTTTGTTTCTTTCTGCTTTTCAAGAATTGTAGCCAGACCTCTCTTTTAGATAACAACTATGGAATTGAACATGGCATTTGATTTTATTGTATAAACTCCCTTGTTGCTTTCTTAGATAGTTTAGAGGGAGAGAATTGAAAAGAGCACACATGTAGCAAACATCATCTATTTAAATAAAATCATCAAGTGCCTATGAACATGTCTGGTGCTAGGATGTTGTGTGAAAATACACACGAACAACGCAGGCATGCCCTTTAATGGGGAAATCTGAATTCAGAAGCCACATTATTGATCTTAAAGGATGCATATAACAGAACAAGAGTGTATTCAACCAAATTTGCCAAGTGCATTTGCTTGTGCCTAATGCCAGTATGTACATATGCACATAGTGCTCAAAACACCCAGCCATATTCTTACACAAAAAATCACATGTTTTACAAAATCACCTGTGTCGGTTTGGGGTACGGTCAGTTCACCAGGAGGATCGCCCTCCCAATTCG
>JAOXJJ010000482.1:885266-917157 GCA_025769935.1 Phoenix roebelenii
GTTTAATTTTTATATGCTTTAAAAGCAAATTGAATGTTTTTCATGTTTCTTACCTATGTATATATTGGACAAGCATTGATCATGTCTGGATATCTGAAAAAACAAATGAACCAGCATTTAAAGTATGGCTGGCAAAATCAATTTATGATTTTATTACAATGCTTGAAAAATAAAATATTAATGTTAAGTAGAAAACATAATTTTTTTTAGTGTGAAAGCAACAAATTGAGTCATGTGATGCTAAAGAACATGTATGTTAGCAAAACTGATGGTATCTGGGAATGTAGTTATGTTTTAATTCACTATTTTCCCATATTATTCTTTGTACTTGTGCTCTAGTAATCTGTTCGCATACAAGGTATTGACTTTATCTGAAACTTTTTTTTAAATGCATTTAAAATGCTAATTTCAAACTTCATATGGTTGTCCATCTTAGTTTATGGTTTTTGCCTTAGTAATGATCTGGACTGTGAGAATTATCAGTGATTTCACCAGTATTACATGCATATCTGGTTAATTTTTTATGTATTTGAATCGTTTATATGTGTCAGATGAATGATGTTTCCTATTTTGGTCCAGCATTACTCATTTTCAAGAGTAGAAATTTTATAAGTTTCATAAGTATATCTTTGAACAACATAATACTTCAGTTTTTGACATTTATTATAGTTAATAATTCAGTTAAGTTTTAAATATAAATGGTTTCATGTTTTTAGTTTTGCTATCTCCATTCATCATTCCTCTAAGAACAGATTGCATATGGCTTGTCAAGTGGGTAATAAAGGAGTTCTTGCTCTAAGGATGAAATTGGAGTGAAAAATAACAGTTTAAGCCCTTTGATACAAGTGAGTCAGCATAATGAAGATTCCCTGTGTGTTTGTGGCCATACGTCCAGGACCTTTGATAGCATTATCTTTTTACCTTGCATGAAATTTTCTAATCATTGCTGTTTAAAATTCCCTTTGAATCTAGCATAATCTCACATCATCATTAATGAGTTCATGAAGTAATGTTTCTGGAAATGCACTTTAGTTTCTGCAGATTTATAATTAACCATAAGATATTTCCAAAGGTATTATGAGTTTATGTTCTTTATTGCTTTAGGGTGCAGACCAGGAGGTTAATGCAAACTTTCTCTAATGCAGGTGTTTGGTTATGGAGCTTGTATCCTCATTTGTTGAAGCAGCTGATAAAGATCTCATTAATATATTTTTTGATTTTGTCAGGTCTTCTTTATTGGTAGTCTTCAGATAACTCTTCTCCCTTCGAAGCATTAGACAAATATTCATTCTGCTATTGCAGACTAATTTATCCAAATAATTTTGTATTGCTTGCCAGGTTTGTGATGAGCGTTGTCAACGTGAAGCATACTTTACTTTGAGTAAAATTTTGAAGGTCAAGAGAATATATTTGGCTACATAATGTTCAAAATGATACCGACATTATGCTTAAATAAACTTTGTTCTCTTGTTGTGCAGGGGCATAGTTGGTTTTGCTCAGCTCGAGTTAATGAGTTAATCGATCTGTTTAATAGTATTAAGGCCCCTGCGGATAGTATGGCGTTGAAAAATCGTTTGTCGTGTTACCATTTTCTATTGGTTCACATGTTAAAGGTGAGAACTAAGAACTTTCTCATTGTTGCCCACTGATGCATGTGTATTCAGGCTTCAAAACACTTAATTTTTGGTTTCTTGATAGTTTTTATGATGTAGATCATGGTTAATGGTATAGATTCTCAATTTAACATATCCATTGTTAATTTTGCATTGACAAGATTGAGGCTTTGATCCATTTGAAAGGAGAGTAGACAAACTCTATATGTCACCTTGAACATATGCATGTTGAACTTGAAAGTAGTTTACTTAAACAATAAAAACATGAAAATCACCAGAATAAAATTAATCATTTGATATATAAACAAAATAATGATATATGTACCAACTATTTCATGAGCTGATGGAAATCATAACCATCAATCATATCCTGGTTTCCCTTATATTATTTGTATATAACACATGGTAAGATAAAATAATCCATCTCATTGTCTCTTTACTTCACTTGCATCTGACGTTAAGAAACCTAACATTGAACAATAAAATGATTGTTTTACTTATATTTCCATTGAACTTATATGAGTTATGGATACGTCAAATCAAAATCGTATAATATATTCATGGTAAATTATAGGAGAGTAAGGGTAAAAGAAAGAGAATGGATATGAGATGGCTGACTGGACATAAGATATGAATTTTGTTTATTGTTATTATGTTTTTATTTTAATAGTAATTTTGACCCCCTTGAAATGGGCATACCAAACAATGTATGATAGATTCTGATATTTATTAAATCGAATGATCAAAATGTATTGCAGTCTACATGGAACCAATAATCTTTCAAAAGGCATAATTTTTTTGCATATAATATATATATATGTATGTATATATATATATCGGATTTCGATGATCTTAGGCTTATTGGAAGGGTATTTTTGAAATCGATAGTTGATATCTTACGGACATTGGTGAATGCCAATGTTTTCTGGATTAAAAGTAGCTGAAACTTATAGCATAATTTAATAACAATTTTCTTCCAAACTTTTTTGGGATTTGAATTATTAGGAATTTAACTAAAGATGTAGAGGATTTCTTCAGTTAGATTTGAAATCTGCATTCGCCTCTAAAAACAAGTTATATTCATTCTTCTATATGATTTAATACTTAAAATTGATTGAACAAGACATGACAGTCTTCACTAAGGGATACTTATATAATATTTTATTTGTTAATATCCTCCATGCTATAAAAGTTGTTTTATTTAAGATACAGTTACTTAAAATAACCTAACCTGTAATTTATTTATAGCCAAATTTCTGAAGCTTGCCAAGTGCATTTATTGATTATTTTTGAAGTCATGGGAAGCACAGGTGTGAAATTTTGGGAATGTATTAACTGGAGGTAGGAAATCTGGGAGCTGCATCTAGAGAGTCGTCTACTAATTAAAATTATTTATATCAGTTTTTAACTTGAGTTTGTTACCACTTTGCCTCTTTTCTTTGCCTCTTTTCCTTGTAACGTATTCCTTCTGAGTAACAAGTCTAGAGAGTTGGGATCCATTTCATTGTTTCTAACTTAAGACTTTGTTTCCTGACATGAAATCTAGTTGTATTGTTACCGGCATGGCATGATAGTTCAATGGCCTTACAGCCCATGCTTTTCTATATTCATAATAGTCACCCTTTTTATTTTCATAATAAACCTTCTAGCAATTTTGTTTTCACAAGCAGAAGCAGCATTTCAAAATTGATTTTCACTTTGTTTGACATTTCTATCTAGTTACTCAAAATGTTTTGCATACGGTCCTTCAGGTGACTAGCAAGACATTTTGCGAGACCTATGCTACCTCGTGCTTTTGTTATTTGTTGGGATTTGTTTTTTCGTTTTTGATATTCCATGATTTTGGAGGGAAGGTATTAGAGGATGGAGATTGTAGTATATGCTATTGCTTAAACACATACACAAAGACCTACATCTTGCATGTGTGGGCCATGCTTGAATTCTTTTGACATGCATGATGCATCTGCAAAGTCAAGTTATTTCAGCATGAGTTGAACTTGTTATCTTTTATAGAAATAACCTTTCGTGGTTTTATATATTCATATAAAGCCTCGATAATGGATTCGTTAAAAATATAACAACCCATTCTCCTCAAGTTTTAGTTAATAACTTTAAATTTGTAGAATTAGTTATTCAGAAGAAAAGGGATTTTATCAAATGCTGAGGTTTTGTTTGATGGAATATGTATCCACAAAGAGGCTTCTTCCACACACACTCGATCCTACATTTAATTCTTTCCCTAAAATTTCCCTGAAAAATGAAAGTTGAAACAACACCAAAGCTGCCATTTTCATTTAGTTTTTGAATGTTAACTTTTGAATTCTACTTTTTTGGTTATAGCAACCTCAGCTGTTGTCCAACATGGCATTGTTCATTAGTCTTCTTGACTGCTACATTTACTACACATATACACTCCTGGGTCCTGGCATTATGTTAGTTGTATTTATCTATATGTGCATGGAATCTCTGTGATGCTTCAAATTGTCAAGTTTTCATTTGCAGGAGCATGTAGTTCACTCAGTTGACAAAAAGCTTCTCTAACCTGTAATTTTCAATTCTTTTGCAGAGAAATGAGGAGAACATGAACACCAAAGCATTTTTAATTCTGAATGAGATTATACTCACACTAAAGGTTTTGTCGCTACCCTGCGATGGATAGCATTATTTTACTATTCATACATTATTTTAGTGTTCTCTAAAATTTGTAATTTTCTTTCTTTTATGCCTATCAATTTTTATTTTCTTAGATGGTAGGCCACATGCGAATCATAATTGCCCATGCATAATCTTTGGGCAACATGAATCTCTCTTTAATGTAGTCAGATAAGTCAACATGGGTCTTACCCCCTAGTAACCCTAACAATGGTTCTGTGACTTCTGTCACACATAAAGTCAAAAACTAATAATTTACATATGGATGTTTGGAAAATGCCTATCTGCCTTTTATGAAAGATATGTGGATTCTTGTTTTTTTTTAAGTTTCAAGTAAAAAGTTGCAATTTGTTTAGGAGTAAATTTGACTATTCTCATCCCACGATTGCAAAAAAAAAGGAAAAAAAAAATCTTGACTGATACAAGGATCACTGGTAGCATCAACTTACATCATTTCATTTTTATCAGATTGCAAGCCTGAAAAATATCTGTATAACATGTTGAATTAGTGTGTAACTGGATTATTCATTCCAGGATTGAGAATATGGCCATGCATAATATATGTACAGCCTAACATGCTTTAAGAGGAGAAGGAAGTTAGGCTAAAGAAATACTGTCTTGCCTCATTTTGCATGGAAACTACAACTGTTATTGTTCACGTGGATGCTCCCTTCTTATCATTAGAGAGGTCGTTGTGCCTCACAGGAAGTTTTGAGAAATTAAAACTATTGGCCCCTTTATGAAGATTTGTTATAACACAATAATCTAAAGGCAAGTGCCTCTGATCTGGTTTTAAATGAAGCATATTCACAAGTCATGACAAATCAAGAAAATCTAGTGCTTCATAAGTGCAGTGGGGTTTTTTAATGATAATGTTTGTTTTGCTTTGCATATGTCCAAATTAGCTTGGTATTATCTTGTATTATCGAAAAGAAGAACAGCTTTTTAGAAGTAATCTAAATATTTCATCACAAACATAAATAAATGTCCAAAAGTCCCTCTGTCACCGAAAATTCCAAAGCTTTCATGTATTTCTTTTCTTTACTATGGGCCAGAATTTCTCACCATCTTTCACTCAAGTATTTTGTCCATCTTGTCTCTGTAAAATGCTCGCTAAATGCTCTAATAGCACATGGTCCAATGAGCCAAAGCAGAAACAGGCGATTCACATGAATAAGAAATAGTATCTTAGGTTTGATAATATGTGATTATTAGATTGCATGTTTTCTCACATTTTTTTCTTTTGCTTGTATCCATATTTTTATTCAGGCTTTATGTATTAGAATTTAGTAGCATGGTACGTAAATGTCATATACTATACAAGGTATTTAACTGTGCTCCAGTGCTGTGCAGGCTGGCATTGACAATGTATATGCTGTGGTGCAACATTCCAGTTCTTGGCATCCACTGCCATTCAGCTATGCCACATGCTAGTACATGCCAATCAACAATTTAGTGCTTAGTTATATTTAATCTATATATTATGATTAAGCCATAATACAGGATTAGTGTTGTAGATGAAGTTAAATATTAGCATAGGCTTTGGCATTATTGCAGATTATATTATTATCCATTTTTGGTCCAAGTCAAATACATATTTGATCTATGATATGCGCATTGAATTTCTTATTGTTAAAATATTTCGTATTACTTCAAGCTATTCAATCTGATATCCAGATCTCTTGAATTTGACTTTCTTAATCTTATGCAGACTAAGAAAGAATCTCGAAAACTAGCATATGATGTACTCCTGACTATAAGTGGCAGCTTAAAGAACCCTCAGTCTGGTGATGCAGAATCTGATCTTCAACGGTTATTTAGTATGGTAATGTTTCCAACACTGATCGATCATAGACTGTTAGAGCTGTCTCATGTATATATTCAATTGTGTTAAGTCATTTTACCCTCACAATGTATTCATGTAAAATTGTTATCTTAATTTTTTTAGTCATTTCAATATTTTTTGTGTAATGATAGTTCCGTGATTCATTGGACAGAAGGTACAGATGGTATCTTAAGAAAATATAATAAGAGATTCCTGCAAGAACTTTATAATTAGAATTTATAATTTGTTGAATAACCTTGCCATGGTGTCAAGACTATGGAGTTCTGTGCAAGCCATTTTTTCTTCTTTGGTTTCTTTTTTCCTTTCTAACTGCTAATCTTGCTGTCTTCAGATTTGTTTTCAGATTTTTCCCAATGTTCACATAGATTGTATCACTTGGTCATTTTTGTTGTTATTGTATTTTTTAATTCCATTAGCATCAGTTTATTGTTAGCATTTTCATCATGAGAAGTCAAGTGTGCCTTATATTCCGGTCTTTAGGAAGAAGCAGATGGATAACTTACCTGCTCTTACATTTAATTGTTAGAACCTGAGATTTATATCAACCTTATGGGCTGTCACAGAATTTAGATGGATCTATTGCTTGATTTATGATTTGTCTAGTGATATATGCAGATAAGCATTTGACAAACATGTTTATGTACCAGTTATCTTGCCCTTTCCTAAGCATCTTTTTAGCTACTAACAAAGCATCTTATCTGTACTGAGGATGTGCCTATTACATAGCTCTGCATCATAATTAGCTGCTAGTGTATATTTAAGTTAATTTTATTCATTTTATTTCACTTTGCAGGTGATGGGATATCTCTCTAGTTCATCTCCTCACATAATAAGTGGAGCAATATCTGCACTTTCATTGCTTATATACAATGATGCTGACTTTTGTCTGGCTGTGCCAAACCTGCTGCCATCAGTTTTAGTTTTGCTGCAAAACAAAGATATTGAAGTCACTAAAGTGAGTTTCTGCTGCATGTTTATTTCTGGCTTTGGGTTTTATCTTCTAATTCGAAATCTCATATGCGCTATGACATGTGATAGGCAGCTTTGGGCTTCGTAAAGGTGTTGGTTTCCTCCTTGCAGACCGATAAACTACTGAAACTTGTCCCTGATGTTGTCAATGGAATATTGCCATGGTCATCTGTTTCAAAACATCATTTCAAATCAAAGGCATGTGCCACTTGAGCATTGTTTTGGTTCTTTTAATGATATCTGTTGTCAATTTATTTCTTCTCCTGTGAAATCTTGTTACATGATTAAGCAACTACACCAAATTGCAGGTTGCAGTCATCCTTGAGATCTTCATAAGAAAGTGTGGTTTTGATGCCATCGACATTATTGTGCCTAAAAACTGCAAGGCCTTCGTTAAAACCATTAAAGAGGTAGAGTTTCTTTTTGTATATCACCATAATATTAGGAAGCATGATCATAATTGTTTGCCACTTTTAACCAACGCAAAGTGTTCTTGGTAACGGTTGTCCTATATCTATTATATTGTAGCATAAAAGGCTTGTATTGGATTGTATTGGATAACAACAACAGATGTAGCGTATATGCACTCCGTCGTTATAAAGTTTAACTTTAAGACTTCTTACAGGTTGCTATTTGGAATGGTTGAGTTCATTCTTGGGAATATAGGGCCAAATTAGGACCTTGGGTAATTCTTTTTACATACCTCCATGGAAAAACTGAAGCACATTCATGCACTGTCTATGCAGCTTAGAAAGCTCGCATTGGATGCAAGACCAAATATGTGCTTTGGTCTATTTGAGGAGCAGACTATATATGAGGAGCTCTGTTAATATAAACTCTGACTTCATATATGTTCGTGATTTACTAGTTGGAGTTTGTTGGTTTGCTTTGAAAAATTTGTGGCCAAGAAGGATGCCAAGCTCAAATAATTCCTCTTTATGATGTCATGAACAGACTTAGGCACATGATGCATGCACCCTTCCTTCCAAACACTCAAAAATTCACATGGCTACTCATATGAAGGCATAGATTCTTGCATACCCTTATAAACTATGCCATTACATGAAAAACTTGCATGCATAAACCAATTAGAAGAGTTTATTTATAAATAAAACAAGATATGCGGAACCGACCGAACCGACGTACCGGTGAAGACCGGTACCGGTTGGAACTGGTACTGAACCGGTTCCGCTTTAAAAAAAAAAAACGTGCGGACGGGCGTGCGGACGCGCGCGCGTCTGCGTTCGGCCACAGAGTGACAATTAAAAGCGGGGCTCGCTGCCCTACGCAGAGAGCCTGCCCGGGGAACCGTGCGCGCGCGATTCCCTGCGCGTGGTCCGCGGTTCGCACTACGTGGAATGCGTGCAGGCTCGAGTCGGGGACGCGTTTCCACGCTTTGCTCTCTCATTTTTTCCCCCCTTCTCCTCTCCTTCCCGACCGTTCTCCTCTTCTTTCTTCCCCTCTCTCCTCTTCTCTTCTCTCTTTCCTCCTTCTCCCGTGAGCAAAGAAGGGGCCGGAACCGCACCGGAGAACGGGCGATCCTTGTCGGCCCGAGGGAGGAGGTAAACTTCTTCTACTTCTCCTCTCTCTTCTTCTTCCTCTTCTTTCTTCCTCTTCCTCTTCTTTCCTCTTCTTCTTCCCCGGTGCTGGTACCGGGCTTGTACCGGTACGCATCGGTACTAGGCTTGAATGGGTGCGAACCGTACCGGTACTAGCAAGGAGCCGTTCAGTTCCGTCCCCTTTGGGGTCGGAACTGAATTATGTGGCTGTACCGTAGCGGCGCTGGTCGGTACCAGTATGGTACAGGCTGAACCGGTCAGCAGTAAACCTTGAAAAGAAAGGATATTTTACCTATTTCTGGATAATGCGGCCTCTAGACCTAATATGTTTATTCAGTGAGGGTTAGCAGGTTTCTGACTTAGGCTAGGCTAGGAGTAAGAGAGGAACAATAGGGAAGAGTTCCAATGTTAATTTTTTCCTCATCTTTTGCTGCAACTACCTATCTCAGATCATCTGTATGTTAAGTCTTTGTTAGGTGGTCAGCACATGAGCTCTATATCACTTGAAGACCTGGCTAGTCAAGTGTTGAGGTGTGAAGCGCAAAAAAAAAGGAAAACAAAAGCAAATGACAGCATGGCTGATGGTACCACTGTACAGTACCATTCCGACAGGAGACTGGGACCCGAGATACCTGTAGGAGACTGGTTTTCGTAAATGAAGATGTCTCAGTCCATTCCAACCATCCCAGTTACATCCCTCTTGAACTTGGGACGCACTGGGATGGAACAGGACAGTTTTTTTTAGTCTTTTCTTTTCTCTTCTTGTTGTGATTGGCTGTTTTGGTACATTCTGACTGTACCAACGTGGTACTGTACCATGACAAATAAATCGGGAAGGAGCCTGGCATCGAAATTTTTAAACCCTTGTGTTTGGATGTCCGGCTGCAAGCCTCTGCACACACATGCATATTTGTGTGCACAACCACATATCATGCATGTTGAGTGGATTTGTCATATGTTATCTTTCAGTTTCAAAAAATGTTATTGCATTGCTGTGATAATGGAGATTATTAAAATGCATAGAACAAAGTCAAATGCTTACAGAATTTTAGATGAGTAAGAAACTGTCATATGTTATCTTTCAGTTTCAAAAAATGTTATTGCATTGCTGTGATAATGGAGATTATTAAAATGTATAGAACAAAGTCAAATGCTTACAGAATTTTAGATGAGTAAGAAACTATCTTATTTAGCATTTATATCTAATTAATCCTACTATAGATATGAAGCGACAGCAGACGAGTCTTTATATTCAATAATCAGTTTTTTGCAAAGTATCTTTGTGGCTTATATAAAACTATAAAAGAGTGCATTGTAAGTCAACATCTGGTGGGTTATCGATATGCCTGCCAGCCATTGACAATCGAGACCAATTAAGATGCTAGGGAAGACTTTATGATAATTAGCCTCAACATAAGGTATTCAAACAGGTTAAGGTAATGAAACATCCCAGGTTCCGTAGGGCTTTGGCTTTCATCTGATTTTGTTGTATTGGGTACTTTAATGAGTGAGTGACCCTTCTGGCCCCCCACAACTTGGTTTGAAACATTTTGTTGGTCGGTGGCAGGGTACCCCCTATTTTATGCTCAAACATTCTACTTGGGATCAAGGATGAGATGGTACTTCTATGGTAGTTAGGTCACTCATCTTTCATATGCTAACAGCTGTTTGCACCACTTGTCCATGATGGTTTGCTTCCTGACTCATCTTTTAATTGAGATGACCAAAATATAGTTCAACTTGCAATCAGTGTATATTTGATGAGCATACAAAGAGTATAATGACATACCAAGATATAATGACCGACTACTTTGCCCATGACAAAGCGTATGTGGGCCTTCATGATCTAGAACATTGTCTTCTGCTTATCCAAAGTTCAAGTGACTTTGATACTTAAATTCATTAACTGGAATTGGTAGTTTGTTTTGTTATTTCCATGGGTGATAAGTCCCCAGACATCTGAAATCTTGTTTTAAGGATGTGAAAATTAAAAACTTTTTCCTTGCATCTGAAAAACTTTATGATGGAAATCTTAATCCTATCACTTTAGAATCAACTACGGAACATCTAAATTGAAAATACATGCTTCTAAAAAAAATTAGAGCATCAAGTGAGCACAAAGCACCAATGAAGCCAGAATCCTAAAATATTGTATGTTCATTTCAATTGCTCATCCATAATAATGAGACATCTTGAAAAGTCAACGCAAATTGGAATTGATTTCCATGTTTCTAGACCATATGAAAATCAAGACCTTGTGTCATGCCATTGAGGTTACATATTTTGAAACATCTGATGCATAGGTAGCAAATCTCCAAAACATATGATATTTTGCTTCCTAGGATATTTAGATGTTCTAGGTTGTGCTTTTCATCGTTGATCCTGTAATGATAAAATTGGGCTTTAATCCTACTAATAAGATTCTATCTCCTCTGCATGCCAATGACACTTCTTTTGTGCTGTTGCCCCGTCAACATTCAAGGGAATTTTATGCTCTATTCCTGCTTAGTAGGAGAAACTGGGCAGGTATCACCATTTTTCTCCCTTCCAATCAAGTGAGAGTGATCCAGAACATACAAGGTGGTTTAGAAGCAAATGCCAAAATTTAGTGTCATCAGAGTGCCATTCGCTTCTATTTTATATTCATACTTGTTAAGTTGTCATAAATCTTGTTTGGAACAGTTTATTATAAAGGTTTTGCTTGGCTCACCATCATATTACTAAAGCTTCCTCAATTGGGTGATGTTTTACTTCCACGGCATACCTGCTGTAAAGAGCTGCTGTTCTTGCCCAACTCCCAAATACTTTTGAGTTGATAAATATTGATGAGACTTCTTTGTTCTACAGTGACTTGATATATAAATTACTTTTGTAATGATCATTTTAAGTGCTACTTCAATATTTCTTTTTTTGCTAAGGTGCCTACACTGGAAATAAGCAACTTTGTTGTTTACCATCAAGGAACTATTTGAAATGATTAGAATACAGATGAACAGAAGACTTCTAAAAATGCATCAGTATTGAGGTTGAGAAAGATCATCAGTGCTGTCTTCTTGAACTCTAAACCAATGCCCTGCATTTTATCATGATAGTAAAGTTTTTTCATGTTCTGATATATGACAGTATTATTATTCAATGATGCTGCCATACAGACTTTAAAGTCTTTATTGTTCTAGTTTAGTTTTAAATCACAAGGGTGTCCTTAGGAAGATCCTGCTTTAAACTTGCATCAGAATGCATTGTCAACCTGATGTCTACTGTCAAGAAATTGGTGCTGAATTTCTAGCCAAAGAAATTTAGGCAAGGGAAGGGCTTGGATTGAAAACTATTGAGCTAATTGGTGGGTAGGGAAATCTCTGTGTTATTCATCACAGCTTAAACCAATCCTAACGGGGAACAACCCTCCAAAATGCTCTGGACTTGGACCCTACTCAGAGGGGTGAATAGTAATTTTGACATGAGGAGTTATGTTCATATCCGAGCAACAAATAAGTCAGAGATGCAGCCCATCGTAGTTGCCAGTTTGGAATTTTGTCCATTGTAATAGCCAATATGGGACTTTCTGTTTATACAAGTTTTTCACAGTTGAGAGTTTTTGAAATATACATTCTTGAGCGAAATGGTATCCTACAGAAGTGAACTGAGCTTGTACCTCGTGTCAATTTGAACTGCCACACACCATCTTATTGTTGAATCTGAATTACTTATCACCACCCTCTTCTAGATAATGTCCTCCATGTCCTTAGCGCAGCAATTTTTCATGATACTTTTTAACTGCAGGGTCGCCGAAGCAAGAAAAATCCTAAGAGAGTTGCCGGTTCAGAAACAGCAGTGAAGTCGGCAGATTCAGTCACCAAAGGGTATGAGATTCCATAGTTATTTATAAACTAAATGTTTTCGTGACAAGTTTTCTTTAAATGATAGTTATGTCATTTGATGCTTTACATTTGCAGAGGGAAGAAAAGGGTACTCGATGATGTAACTGGATCACAAGAGAAGAATTCCAGGGCAACTACCAAGGATCAGAAAGGGAGAAGAAAGAAACAAAGAAAAGATATTTTGAGCATGAATGAGACTTGTCAAACTGCTGGTAGTAACCAATTGACAAATGGTGCAAATCCTTCTAATTCTGAGAGTTTACTTGAAGCACGGTCAAGAGAGAACAAAAAGAGGAATGTGATTGATAGAGCAAAGTGGCGCAATAGAGCAACTGGTGAACATAGAAGGGACGACAAGAAGCCGAAGCATGCCCCAGCACATTCCAAGTTTGATCCATCTGCCAAATCCAACAAACACAAAATGTCAGGAAATCCACGACGGGGAGTTAAATGAGTTTCTTAAGCATTTGGAAGATGGAGATATACACAATGAGAATCTGCAGTCCCATCTCATGTCTCCAGGTTCATGGGAAGTATGTGGTATTTGCTTGGAGAACGTCTGAGCTTGACATCGAAATTTGACACTCAAGCTAGGAACCAGAATTGCTGGTTGACAAACACAAAATGTCTGAAAGTGATATGGAAGGTCAGGTGCTTCGACACATGCTGGGAGGAGGCAAAACATCAAGTCATATTTTCTCACCTTGATCACCACGTCAAATTCTGGCCTCACCCATGACAATCTTTTTGACTGTTCTCCCGGAATGATGTACAATCCGAGTTTATTTATTCTTTTACTATAACTAGATTACAGTACCTTATTTTCAATGTAAGATCTTGATTTATAAGATCGACTTTCCCCCCTCCCTCCCTTTTTCATGCTACCTTTCTGTTTAAGTGGTCATGTTGATGTTGGCATGGATTCTATACGTCCTACAATCACCCAGAGTGTCCGGAGCTTAGAAAATACAAGTATTGGTGGAATGACAGTGGATTTGGTTCTCTTCAATTTGACAAATCAATAGAAAATTTTATTTGGGAGGATCATCCAAATCTAGCTCAATGATAGAAAGTTACAACCCTACGCATGGTACTTTCTATATGAGGAAACGAATCGGCCACCATCTATTAGAGTATCACTGACTATCTAAGTAGATTACGACATAGCCAGCTGCCTAACTGCTGAAGCTTTCTTTTCCTCAAATAGTTTAGCCTGTAGGCTTTATAACAAAGGGCAGAACTTTCTGCAACAAGTCATGTGGGTTGGACCGCAATGGAAGCAACAAAACTTTCTGGTCCATCATCCGCCTACAATCTTAGGTTAATACAAGCCTTAATCCTTTGCAGCAACGGGCATGTTTTGAATTCTAAAGACGTCTCGGTTCTGCGAAAAGTGACTCCAATCACTTGGTCGACGGCTCGGTTCTGTGAACAGTGACTACAATGGCTTGGTCGACGTCTGGGTTCTGCGAACAGTGGCTACAATGACTTGGGTCTGTTTGGAGGGTGGATACAATGTAAAAAATAACTTCTTCGGAAAAAAAAAAAACCTCTAAATTAATTACCATTCACCTCCCTTGAGAACCATCCTCAAAAGAAAGCTTCCACGCCACTGAGGTGGTAACTCAGTGGTACCATAGCCTTACTTCCAACCAAGTGGTTTCGAGTTCGAAACGCGCGGACGTCGATTAAATTATGGAGACCGAATGCTTCTTGCTCGGACACGGAGTCTGGAAAGGCATATTAGTCTGCTGATAGCCTTGGTGGTGCCAGATGTAACGTACTCACATGGAGGATTCGTGATGGAGCCTAGAGGGATAACCGAGCCGGATCCATGGATGGAAAAGATATGAGTAAAACCTGCCGGGGTGCCCAACACATGGTCATTTCTGCCTGCATCGAACATTCTCCTGACGGGATGGAGGCTGCTACGCGGAGGTAGGCTTGTCTCTTTCTCCCCCGTTCCCCTTTTATATACCAAAAAAAAAAAAAAGAAAAAAAAGAAAGCTTTTACCTTTGATCCTGTCTATGCTGCTGGACTCCTTAACACGAAATATAAACCAAAATTGTCAAACAATTTGACAGGGATTCGGATGACATCCGCATGCATCTATCCTGAAGGGCTCGTTTGGTTCACAGGAAGCATTTTCCCTCCTAGGAATATGATTCCTGGAAAATAAATTTCTAGAAAGAGGATGCCCACGAAAATACTTTTGGCATGTTTGATTGACCATGGAAAAATGACAAATTTCTAAAGTGCTTATGTTTGGTTAGTCATTCACTTTCCTGGAAAAGTTATGTATAATTTCTATTATGCCCTTAATAAAAATTAGATCTTTAATACCTCTTTAATGCTTCTTTAATGCTGAAGGATTTTTCTGGAAAAAAATAAAAATAAAGTGATTCCCACCTCATGGGAAAGTAACTTTCCCATATTTCTCATGGAAAAGACTTTCCCATGAAATGTGGAAATCATATTCCCATAGGAATACAACTTTCTCATCTCTCTCATTTGAAAACTTCAATCAAACAAAAGACATCTCATTCCTTTCCCGTCGACCACACTTTTCTCCCTTCTTTTTCCGCGAACCAAACGAGCCCGAAGTTTCTTCCAAGCTGTGTTGGAGCCACAACCAACGATGGGACCGCTGCCACAAATTGGGCAGCAGAAGCCGAAGAAGCATCAAAGGGAGAAACTCCAAAAGAACTAAACGGATTCCGAGAGCACCAAACAAAGAGCAAGGTCCTAAAATCCAGCCATCGGCCAACAAGTGGATCGCCACAAAAAAAAATCATGCCAGGAGGCTAAGAGATACTGCCTGTCTTTCTCCAAAGCTGGTTGAAACCTTTAGGACTAGAAATGCTGAAGCACATGGATCAAGGGTGCTGACTGGCTGGTCTAAGCGCCCTAGTCCAAGTTGGTTTTGCTCTTTTTTTTTTTTTTTAAGGGAAGTCCAAGTTGGTTTTGTTGTCTACAAAAGCTCAAGGCTCTAATGCAGTCATTAGTCATTACAAATGCAATATTTGTCCCGAAAAGCATTGTCTGCAATTGATCAAGGCAGATCAAATGTATCTGTTAAAAAAAAAAGATTTCAATAGAACAGAACATAAGCCTATTAACTGGTATCACCCTACATATTTGGTTCACAATAATCCGTTAAGATTTTGATTTATATCAGTCCACAAACTTAAAAAAGCCAATAAATCTCAGCTCACTTCAAAAATATCTGTTCTTTCATTCTGGATCGGGGGAACCACCAGGGACCAGCTGCACAAAGCATTAACAAGTTGGCAAGGAAAGATGAGAACTAAAGAATAAAAACCGATCTTTCTAAGCAAATTCTGACATTTATATACATAAGACAGCTAAACTGTTTTTGCTTGTTGCTCAGTACAAGACAAAAGAAAAAAAAAATTAAAACAAAAAAAAAGAAGAAAGGACAGAAAGTATAGAACTTTCAAAACTTTAGGAAGCATCACCTATGATGAGAACAATTCTGATACATGAAATACCCTACCTATATGAAATATTGATCATCAATCCAATGATTTTCTTTTAACAAAGTTTCAAAGAATAAAGACTGACTGATTCTTCTAACAAATCATATACTCCTTACATATTTTTAGAAGATGCATCAGAAACTTGCGCAGATCCATTTTTATTTGATAAACAGATCAGGAATTTTTATTTCAGAAGACTTCAGTCATGGCTTTTTTGGAATTTGATATCAAATTTAAGAGCATAAAATAGTTCTGCTAACTTACGATGGCAATGTTGTTGCCATTCAGCAGTATCTGATCAAGCTTTGTTATCCGGCGACCTTCAGCTGTGATTTCACTGCGACCAATGTATTAAAATACTAATTAAAAAACTGGAAAATTCACTCAGCATGAAATGCTTGTAGAATTCTTTCTTAACAGATTTTAGATGAAATGAAAATAAAATTATATAAAGATGAGACTGCTAAACAATTTATATTATAAGGGCTGAAGCATAAAGCACATGCACACATCTTGCATGCACAACTTACGGTAAAGAAACTATCTTCACAGTCATGATTTCAAATAAACAACCTCCCCCCTTCAACACTCTCTTTCCCATCATAGCTCCCATCTCAATCTGATTCAATCCTCGAATCAGGTATCTAATCTTGCACAAACCCCATATCCTTTCCTCTCCACTCTCTATGCTTCCCTTCATAGCCACAATCACTTCTGTCATGGGCACTCCCTAGCCCCAATCCTCTTATAAACACCCCAACCCTTCATCTATATAGTCAGAAAAGACCCAATCCAACATTTTTTTGTTCTATCTAACTCGGTTAGATGAGACTGGCTTTACATAATCCAACATTAACAGAGAGGCGGGGAGTTATCGAAACATTTGTTTTTTTCCATAGGATGAGGCTTTCAGTTCCCACTGTAAAATTAAGTAGGAAAAGAAGACCTTTTCTTGAGTTAATCTATAAAACAACTGATTGCTTTATAACAAAATTCCAATCGTAATGCAACATTATGTCAATTTGACAATTTAAAATCGAATTCTGAAACTAATATGCTCAGGAAAGTAAATCAGAAACTAACCTAGACACAGATTATGAATGTTTAGCACTAAAGATGAATAGTTTGCCAAAACAAAATTAGATAATAGCTTATACGTGAAGTAATATAGTTTCTCGGGGCAAAGTATCAGAAGATACCAAAGGAAAGTGGAGGGATTTGTGATGATGGTGCTGCATTTGCTTAATCATGTTGCTACAATCACTAACTGGAGTCAGTCATATCTCTAGAAGCCTCTTCAAATCAGATTTAGGGTTCATGTATGGGAAAAAAAGCAACAAAGTTACAAATATGAGATTAATTTCAAATATAAAATCTCGAACAACCAAAGAAGAAAAGTTCAAACATCAAATTTAGGATTTGTATTCAGGGGATGTAGACATCATGAGGCTTTATTAAAAGAAGACTAAGTTGTCTAGGCTTGTACGAAGAATTAGAAAAGACTACTGCCCAAGCAAACCAGATTAACCAATAGGTAATCGATCCAATCCAGGCATGTTCTGTCTATAGGCCTGTTTGATGATTGATAATTGCTACTATGTCAGATGCTGTTAGGGCCGAAAATGAAAGGGTCAAAAAACAAATAAAAAGAGGCAACAACAAACACAAGATGCAGAAGAAACAAACAATGAAAAGATATAGACAAAAGAAAGCAACAATTTCACACCAACTTGACAAAGAACTCCTGCGGCCTCACTCAGTTTTTACACCTCACATATAGCATCACAAAGGAAAAAGAACTTTGATTTTCTTTTCCTTTTTTTTTCTTTTCTTTTAGATAGGTCCAGCAATGTAACATTACTTTTCACATTAGAGTTCTATGAACATTAATTAACCCAAGGTTCACCTCTCGATACCGAATCCCGTACTAATGCCACATTAGTATAGTGTCGGCAGGCTTGGTAACCGGTCGGTTTAGCATACCAAGTATTGGTCCAATAACAATGTGGTACGGTATATGCCCAATATAGGGTGGTGCAAACCAGTGCGGTGAACCATGAATCAGCCTTTCACTTTCTCTAACTCAGATATGATTAATATACTTAACTTTACCCATTTTCTACTCTCTCAATTGTGGACGATCTGGGATGATATGTTGAGGGATTGCAGACACCAAACCTAGTGAATATAGCCTTTTTCGGCGAGGTCATAAGTTGTTACATCAACAGTAGCAGTAAGAGACAAGAAAAAGGAAGGCTTAATAGGGATGCTTGTAGGCTCCTTATAAAGCGTCACATCATCCTGAATACATGGCTGATCTGCATGTCTTTTGGAAGATCCAATTCATAGAAGTATGCAGATTCATTCACAAGACATGATAGGAACCTTTCACGTGCAGCTTTTCCAAAGCTTCAAGCAACCTCTGAGCAAGAGCAATACACCAACTTTATCATGTCTATTCTAGAGACCCATATGCCAATCCCATATTTTAGTTTAAGTCTAGTCATAGAGAAATTATTAGTTATTAATATATAGTGCTTGTTCAGCTATAAATGCCAAATGCCTTTTAGAATTTTTGAGCATCATTAATTATAATTCAAACATGCATCTCTTAAAGATTATAAACGCAGTTGTCGTTTGTATCTTTCGGAAAGTAGTCATGTATTAATGTAAGGTACATGAAGAGTTATGTAGTGTCAATATAAAGCCACAGTAGAATGAAAAATAGGTATTTTTGATTTTATGCCTATTTGAAGTAGTGATGGATTCCACTAGATGAATGATGGTTGGAAGACAATTAGGCATAAGAGCTGTCATCATATGGTTACCTTATGTGAAGTTCTAACTTCATCAATCTTATTGATTCTTTGTTGATCTTGACTTTGCATGGATGAATCACATCTGATGATAGCCATTCATTTGAAGAAATTTCAATTGTGATTAGTTGAGATAGCATCACTTATAATTTATCAATACAATCTTGAGTATTTCTTGTTTGTTTTTGAATCCTTCATCTATCTTTATCCTCTATTCTAGCCAAGCTTCTTCATATAGACAACATAGTTCGACATGATGTTGAAGAAGTTTATAACGCTCGTTGTTATTGCAAGCCATGATTTTTGAAAAGAGATGCCTTCTTAAAGAGAAAGGGTGCGAGTCAAACTAATACTTTGATAAAAATTGATAACAAAAAACATTGGCTTAAGAATAAATGGAAAAAGAAATCAGGATAGAAGAGAAGTAGGAGAGGGAGATAGCAAGTGGAGTCCACCACTACATTCAAAAGAGATAAACTCAAATACACCAATTCTTTATTCTTCCAACATCTATTATATGACTCTGTACAGACATTACATAACACTTAATATTGATTACGTTAGTACATGACTACTTTTTAATAGACAAATACAACAGTTTCCTTTACAAACATTAAGAGACACATGCATTAACTAGAACTAGTGATATCTAAAAATTTGAAACAATATGTTTAACATTTTCTAACCAATGAAAAACCTTAAGAACCACCAACGACTAGTAGCTAATAATTAATATTTGACTGAACTTTTGACTTAGACTAAAATATCAACTACTCCAAACTATTAATAGCTGATAGCTACTATTTGTGTTGAACCAGCACTCCGACATTAGACTCGATTACCGACCATGTCTCCTCCAAACTCCTAATACTTGTGATGTGCATCTGTTGTAACTGTAGCTTTCATTTCTCAAAGCTATATTCTAAGTTCTACTACATTGTAGTATGTAAATCATGCATATAAATGCAAATGAATCTGCCAACTCATTAGGTCTACATGCAACTAGCAGGCAATCCAATTGACTAGTTTGTTAAGTTGGTTGATAGAAGTCAAGATGAATTTCACATTTACATTGGGCGCTCAAGGAGACTTCCAAGTCTTTCGATTGACATCAACAATGCTGAATCTTAATGAGAGCTTCATGGACACGATTATAGCTTGGCGGAGTCTAGTGGTTAAGTCTTTGCTTGTCTTTGTCATTTATTTTTATTTGTGTTATTTTACGCTTTAATCCTTGTCTTATGTAGTCATAGTGAGAAAGGGGCCAAACTTAAGTGCCTAGATAGCCAACATGTTAATTGGAGAAAGTGAAAGGCCAGTTATTATTTATGACATATGATATAAAACAGTAACATAATAGATTTGGGCCATTTTAAGACTTCTTTCCTTAAAGTTTTTGTAATGTTATGATGTATGGTGCTATTTTCCTTTTTCCATGACATGGGAATCGGGCGTGAGCCCCCAAAGAAATAGCTCCTGTTAAGCCAGTGTGAGATTGATGGTTTTCTTATTCCCATGTCTTTGTTCATTTGTTTCTTTGGCATTTTCTGCTTATTGTTTTTCATTTCTTTTAGCCTGTTACCCTTCTGCTACCATAAACCTATCATCCACCAGCCCTCATAGCATATCACACCATATCGATCATCATCCATCAAACAGGCCCTTCTAAAAAACCAGCTAGATTGCGAATGACTCACCTTTTGTTTACTTGATTTGTTGTGCAGTAGTCCTTTTTGATCCCCATTGCATGCCTAAACAGCTCAATTTTTTCTAATAGAGTTTGTAAACCTTAAACACAAATCCTACATCTGTTGTTTGAACCTTTCCCCTTCGATGGTTCTAGATTTTCATATCTAAAGTTAATATCAAATCTATAACTTAGTCAATTTTCACCACAACCATAAATTTGATTTTAAGGAGCTTCTAGAGTGCATCAAGCATTCCATTCCCTCGACAAGGCTATGATTCATAAGTCATGCACAATCCAGCATGGCAGGAAACATGACACAATAGATTCCAGATAATGACTGCAGAAAATTGATTAAGCAAACAAAACACTATCATCAAAAATCCTTTGACTTGTTTTTGTAGCTTTATATACTTTTCTTCCAGAAATTTTCCTTGATTTGCATATAAGCTATCATCCAACATTATCTTTAATAGGCAGGAGAATAAGATCACATTGAGAAAACAAAAGAGCTCTTTGACGAGAAGCGGTCGAGAGGTCAGTTTCTATTTTCTAGTTTATTTTCCTAAGCATATTAGTTTCAGATTTTAATTTTCTGATTATTAGATTGACATAATATCATATCAGGATTAGGGTTTTGCATCATTGTAAATTATAGGGTTTCATTGTCTTGCATTTAGGGGTTGGGTCGTCCTGCATCAATTAGGCCTCATAAATGATACTCAAAACCAGCTTCTACAAATTCCCCTGGGTGCTTGACCCTCGCCCTTTTTTTCGTTTATGATTAATACTAGTTCAACTAGGACTTACAAGAAGACATAATTGGGTGTTTGTCATGAATATACCTGTTAATCATGAAATCGCCCTGCTATTTGGGCAGCAAAAAAATTGGCGAATAACCCTTAGCAGACAGAGAAATAAATGGGAAAAAAATTTCTGAGACAGTCATGCTCTAAGTTTCCTAATCTAACAGCTAAGCGGGCCCAATGAACTTCTTATGCACTAAGTTTCGGTGCATCCAACAGTTATTAAATTACAGTTTCTTAATCTATTCCATCACATTAAAGTCTTGATGATCTGCCAATATTGAAAAGTTACAATTCAATTATTAGTGTTGGAGTTGTTAGAGAAATCAACAAGGAAAGTATTTAATATAACATATATTAATGCATGTATATTATACAATAATAGCAGAGTAAGGGAAAAGAAAAGGCTGGCCTATGGCAAGGCATGTCAATAAACTGCCCTAAAGCTATTAAAGCTTCCCCATCTATGGGTTCTGTCAGCTATCAGGAGCTTCAAAGTACAACTCCCCTTAAGCTCGCAGCCGGTCTTGATATGAACATGTCCGCATCAAGAAAAGAAGAACAAACCCCTTTTTCCCTTAGTTGCCAAGAAAAGAAGAAAACGGATTTTGGAAAGGAGAGAAATATTCATGGAACGAGGAACGTGTAAGATAACAGAGTGTGGAGTGTGGAGACATCAAGGCTCTATGTGATGGTATCCCATACACAGGACTCGCATATAGAACCATGTATGATAATGTTGGGCCTCAACAACAAGGAAAAAGATTTCCTCCAACCGACCTCAGGTCTCGCAACAAGCCCACAAATCTCTCAGCAACCCACCGACATTAAAAAGAACAAAAACCCATCAAATAGAGATAATAATAAGACAAAGGAAAAGTTTTGATACTTTAGGAGTTTGAGAAAAAAATAAAATACTTAAAAAATTGGAATAAATAAATAATTAAATAGATAAGGTCAGATTCAAACATGAAAATCTCAGACTGTTGATCTTAGTATCTTCGCCTTAATTGTTTGACATGTTGAAATTTTTTAAAAAAAAGAAAAAAAAATCTATCTTGTTTTCTTATATTTCACGATCCGTTCCTCTCTTATGACGCCGCAGCCAACTGGCAACAACTAGAGGGAGACATATCACCATGAAAATTTACTTCAAATAATCCACCAAAAGCAAGTTGAGGAGAAAACGAGAACTAGAACAAAAACTAAATCCTTCAGATTCCTCTTCTTTCTTCATCAAGTGCATAGAAATTGATGCCGGGTATAACCCTAATTTCACATTCAGGTCCAGGTGCGATCCAGGAAACGCAACCAAAAATGGATGACAGGGAAATAAAGAGAGAGCGGGAGAGGGTGGAAGGGGTTTAGGGTTTAGCTTACTATTCCGTGACATCTTCAAGGACCATATTGACATAGACATCGAAACCCCTGAGCGTTCCGACGAGCTCCTTGTCGCCCTTCATTATCACCCATATCTTCGATCCGATGCACCGATCGATCAGCTCTACAAACGCGCACAAAGAAGAGGAGGGAGAGGATTAAAACAATCGTCGAGGGAAAAGACACATTGAGAGAGTGAGAGTGAGAGTGAGAAAGAGAGAGAGAGAGAAAGCACCTGAAGGGAGGAGCTGAGAAGGGTTGTGCGACATGTTCGCCTTCGACTCCTTTCCGCTCTTCCTCTTCTTCGGCAAGTCCAAGATTTTATGTGGATTATGGCAGCATTCGAGCCCGCTGCAGCGAATAGGGGCGAGGGGTACCGAGCCCGTTTCGCTGAGATGCCGGCTTTTTGGCACGTGCGTTGCACGTGCTAATGTTCTTCTTTTTTTTCTTTCTTTTTTTTTTTTTATCCAGTAACGAATGTATTAGTGTTGGTAAGGATGGGAAAAGGTTAGGTTTTTCTTGCCCTCTTTTTCTTTCCTACTCTTTTCTATATAAGCTGGGCTTTCTTTTTTGCTAAAGTAATTGGTTATCTATTTACGCCTTGAGTAATGAACACTGTGGGCACTTGCTTATGTAACGGGTGAGGGTTCTTAATTTCTAAATTTTTTTTTTGGAGGTGAAAACGAATATATTAGTGTTGTGAGGATGGGAAAAGGTTAGGTATTTCTTTTCTTTCTTTTATTTTTTTTTATGTATGCCGCCTTATACAACCTTGGTGTTGGAGTAGACTTGTCCCAATAATTCATCATAGGAGAAGGAAAAAGCTACCTTTCTTTTTGTAATTTCATTCCTACCGCACCACATCTCTGTTAGTATAAATTTGTAATTTCGGTGACCAATCATATTAGATTTTTTTGGAATAAAGATGAGCGGAACTCACCAAAATATCTTAATTTGAGTTCACAAAATTTTGCGTCATGTATCAATAATAATTAATTTTATCTTCTCGACAAGCCTTCACCCTCCGACCTATGTATTTTGCACTCAAAGTTTACTTAAAACTTTTCTTGCAAAAGAATATTATTTCTTTGATATAATCGAATTATATGTTTATATTTTTAGATTAGACAAGTTAAATATTTTGGATGTAAAATACAAGTATTGATACTTTATTTGGTTTTCAACGTAAAAAGACAATAATTCTTTTTGCAAAATTCTTTATATTTATGGCGGGCAAATCAGAAGCTAAACACACCTGCTCTATTCCATCTGTTTCCCAATCTCAACGCAGATCCACAGCCTCCACCAGACCAGGTACGGTCCTGATCGACCACGAGCCGGAGCAAACCAGACTCTCTAAAACCCCTTCCCCCGCCATTTCCCCCTCCCTCTCGAGCAAAACCTTCCCGATTCCAGACACCAAAAGAGCAAAGAGTGGGCGAGACTCGCGAAGCAAGCGAAGCGAGGCGAAAAAAAGAAGAAGAAGATGAGTACGGTGGACAAGATGCTGATCAAAGGCATCCGGAGCTTTGATCCGGAGAACAAGCACGTCATCACCTTCTTCAAGCCTCTCACCCTCATCGTCGGCCCCAACGGCGCCGGCAAAACGGTATTTCTCTCTCTCTCTCTCTCTCTCTATCTATATATTTATATATATTATAATATGTCCACATTTCGGCTTCAATCAATCCGATGATCTCATCTCCGTCTCTCTGTCTCTCTCTTTCTGTGCAGACCATCATCGAATGCCTGAAGCTCTCCTGCACGGGCGAGCTCCCCCCCAACTCCCGGTCCGGCCACAGCTTCATCCACGACCCCAAGGTTCGCATCCTGTTCCTCTCCCTATCAAGAAAAAATCGCATCTTTAATCGTTTAGGGTGATGGTTTTGGGTCAATTTGTCATCTTTGGGGGGTGTTTTTTGTTCGGAAGGTGGCGGGGGAGACGGAGACCAAAGGGCAGATCAAGCTTCGGTTCAAGACGGCTGCTGGGAAGGATGTTGTGTGCATTCGATCCTTCCAGCTCACCCAGAAGGCCTCCAAGATGGAGTTCAAGGCCATCGAGAGCGTCCTCCAGACCATCAACCCCCACACTGGGGAGGTTCGCCCTTGCTTTCTTCCCCTTCTATAGTTTATGTTGTAATTTGTGATCCAAGACGCTCTTTTAGGTATAGTTTTCTGATGATTGTGGTGGTTGAGTGCAGAAGGTCTGCCTCAGCTACAGGTGTGCCGACATGGATAGGGAGATCCCAGCTCTGATGGGCGTGTCGAAGGCCATCTTGGAGAATGTCATATTTGTCCACCAGGATGATTCCAATTGGCCACTGCAGGATTCTTCAACGCTTAAAAAGAAATTTGATGACATCTTCTCTGCCACCCGGTATTGTTTATCTTCCCTGAACATGTTACTGAAATGAATTGGGAGTTAAAATTTGATGGAAAAGAAATGAGACGTCACTATGCTGCTACCATTTTCTGTTTATTTTCTAATACTCAATTGCTCTGGGGACTGGATTTCTATTTAAGTGCATGTTTTTTTATCTGTTGTTATGGATGGGCATAACTTTTTTGGATTAAAACATAAATGTGCTTAGCGAACCTCTGCACATCACATAATTTTGTTCATGACTCCTCACACTTAGTCCTTCTTGGGTATTTACCTTTCTTAGATCCCTAAACTTGGCTTGCTTCTATAATAACCAGATTAAATTCTTCCAGGTATCCGAAATAGTTTATTTCTGATGCAGTTTTGCTCAATGAATCTAATTGAATGCACATAACATTGGATCTGGAGTTAAATGAATGCTTTGAACAATATCTGAATGGTTCCAAGTCGAGAATTGACAAAATGAAACATCTATGGTCACAGATTGGTGAAAATAGTACCTATCTATCTACTGACGAGACGATTTAGCCATTAAAGGTAACATTTTAATGAGGTTTCTTGTTTTCTTTCTATGAAAATAATGATGTTCCTGGCATGGTGATTACTCAATGAGGAAGCAAGTGTGATGATTATGAAGTCTTGGTGATGGTTGTTATCTTTCTTCATTAGCAAGTTGCTTGCCACTAAAACACTTCCAAGAACTGTCTGAATTTTAGTTTAGTTTGCTGTATCTACCCCTATTTGATCATCTGGAATTGAAATTTCTATTCCGAAGCAACTTGTTGATGTACTTTAATATGAAGTACAATTCTTTTATAAAAAAAATTCGGCAGCTTGTAATATCAGTCCCTGTTGTACAAAAATTTCTGTATAAAAAAAAAAAATCAGTTCTTCCCTATTTTAGCATACACCTGGTCTGTAATTGGTCTGTAATCCTAAACCCCCAAATCAACAAACCCCTTGTTCCTGCATCACTTATCTTGCACATGTGGCAGTAGTTTGAGATGAGGCTTGCGAAGGGAAAGTGCAGTTATGGCCTGCACTCTTCATGCTTTGGTTTGAGATTTTTTTTTTCTCTCATCTCAAGTCCTACTCTGCCCTCCTAAAGTTTAATGTTCTCAACATGTCTTTCATGAGAATTCAGATTCATGAAGTATTTGATTTGACATGGTAACAAAGATATCCATCAGCTTACTACAGTGATGATTTTTGATCACGTATTCATGTTCTTTTTTCTCACTGCACAATTAATTCTAAATTCGTTATGATATTTTTATTAACAATTAATACTTAGAATTCTCCTTTTCATTTAGCGCGTAGAATGGGATGTACTAGCCATAGTTCTTATAATCCCAGTCCATTATTTTTTTAATTTTTCCTCTCTCTAATTACTCCCATTGCATGATGCCATTCACTAATATGTGTTTTTCACACTATAGAAGGTTCTTTTAGTCATCGTTCAGAAATAGCTTGCTTATGGTTCACTTCACTTGGTGTGTCAAAGCAAAGGCCTTTAAGAACTCATGTATATATGGCTTACACATTTTGTAGCAATGCCTATATGTTCTGCAAGCTTGCACCTTATTTCACACTGTTTACCCGGGGCATTATTCTAACACATGGTATATATGGCTGCATAATAGTCTCTGCATAGGCGGATGTGTTACTGCACACATAGCATATGTCTAAATGGCCTCCCTTCTCATCCAGTTCTGGCCCATGTGGGAGATATCTCATGAACACGGTAATTGGGCATCTGTACATTCTTTGCAAGTTCATATAATTTCTTAGGAATCTATCCAATATAATGGCTATGCATGTTATGTAAGGAGAGGATTGCTCATAATTTTAATCAAAGTATGACCACTACCCATACATTGAGATGAATGTGACCTCCTTAGCTAGAACTACAATGGCTAAAACAAAAGATAAGATAAAAACTAATAAATCCAAGGGAAAATTGAGTGGCTATTATCAAAAATGATTTGATGATGAATAGTTCATATTTGTCACATTACATACCCTGTAAAGTTGCCATTACCCTGGTCAATGCATTCCAGACTGGAGGGCACCAGAGTGTGCCGGTCTCCAGAAATTGGTTTAAGCAATTACCGTAACAATTTGACAAACTCATCCACCATGGAATATGGTGTTGGGTGCTATACAGTAGTAGAGCTCATCTTATAACTGCGCAATCTGCTATAACAACTCATTGTAGTGACCAGATCTATATTATGGTAGATTTTGACTAATATCTTAATAAAGGAGTTGGCATCCTTCTAAAATCACAGAGAAGATGAGATCTTTTAAGGAATTATTCATGGTCATTGAAGTTCTCGCTCTTGCTGATAATTAATAGCCAACAATCTTTTCATGGACGGGGTCAGTTTTTCTGAGATTGTTTGTCTTGTTTGTTCCTTTTATTCACTGATTTTATTAGAACAACCTTGCTGAAACTTTGTTCTATAATTTTAATTGATAGATAAAAATATTATATCGGTTATTTTGTTGTTAATATTACAGGGATCAGACCAATGCTGTTTCCTGATGCCCAAAAATTGGCATTCTATCGTACTTTTGATCCATAAATTTGAGGGCAGAAAAGAGGCGAGCTTTGCTGGAGGATTCTTTATTCTCAATCCTTAGTGTGCATGCTGCTTGTATTCTTTACTCAATAGCAGCAATTTGCTTCCCTGTTCACAATGCTCTCCTAACTTTATAATGATAATTGTATTATATCTGGCATAATTCTTCAATAGATAGGATTCAATTGTGTCTATGCACTGTTATAATATAAAGGCTCTACCAAGAGCATGACATCCACAATTTTGAAGGCTACCTTAGTATCTCATCTGAGGAGAAGCCAAAGGAAACTATCACACTACTAAAATGCTGATAATTCTTTAACTGCATTTACATTGAATTGCAATATATTATGGCAGTAATCTGTATTTATATAAATCATCTGTTTGAAAAACTTGCATCTACTTGAATAATCTGTTCACTTTTGAATAATATTTGACTATCGAACCATGCTTGCTAGTTGTCAGTTTTGTAAAACTTCCTATAAACATTATGCTTGTTTTTGGTGTTTATCAGTGCTGAGTGTTGCAGTTCTTTTCCCTTGATGACCTTATATGATTCCGTCACTGGGTGATCTAACTTTCAGTATGTGTTTGCTCCCTGCATAGCTACACGAAAGCTTTAGAAGCCATCAAAAAACTTCACAAAGATCAAGCACAGGAGATAAAGACTTACAAGCTGAAGCTAGAGAATCTACAAACTCTAAAAGATGCTGCCTATAAGGTTTTCTATCAAGATCTTAAAACCTTTTCACATTTCTGCATCTGACTTCATTGATTTGACATGTTTTTTGTAGTAGACAAATTCTTACTCACCGGTGCTATTAAGTAGCATTTGCAGCTCAGTTGCGTGTTTCATGTTGAGATTGTTATATTTATATGTTACTACATGCAGTTAGATGCTTGAGTTTACCTTGTAATTCTTGTAAATTATGTGATCTGAATATTTACTTTAAGTTTTTATTAAGCAGGATGTTGAAGCACGTCAAGATTCTTAATCCAGTGGTACTAGATTCAGATGACTTAAACTGCTTGAACTATCATGTTTGTTTGGTTGAACATATAATATGAATAATCCCTCTTTTAATTCATGAAAAACAAGAAAACGTATTTGAGAGAAGTGTACTTAGGTAAGTTACAATTCTGTATGTAAGGTTAATGTAGGAGTCCTCAGGATCTCAGTTACCATTCTGAAATTAAATTGTTTATATAAAATATCTTGACATGATGAAATAACAAAGGCAAAATATAATGGTTATGCACTCTTAGGGGAATATTTCTAATTAAAGTTGCTCAGACATATTTAATTGATCAAAATAAAGGTGTCACATACATAGTAAAGTAGAAAGTTCACAATTGTGCCTTAAATTTGCACCATCTTCTTACACACTAACCTGCTAAGTCTGATAACTTAGAATGAAAATTGTTAAAATGTCAAGTGCTATTTCATAACTTTTTAGATATTTAGAATAGATTTACCCACATAAAAAAATTGCAAAGGTATCTTATTAATGAAGGTGCGGGAGCTACCATCTAGTCCTTTTGTTGAATGTGGAGCTCGCTTAAAGATATACAAGAGATATGTGGCTTTGTTATTGGAGGTCTTTATGCAATAAATATGACTTTTTGCTTAGTTATCGATGACCTGGCTTGCAGAGAGGTAACTTTTGGCAACAATTCTTGAAGTTCCATCATGAGATGAAGCAAGGATTAAAGGACCATGTATCGTGCCTATTCTGGTCACTGGTAGGGGTGCAAACAAGCCGAGCTGAGCTCAGAAGTCATCTGCTCAGGATCAACTCACCATGTAACAGGTCTGATCAAGCTCAGTTTGAGCGACAACCAAGCCTAACAGAAGCTATTCAAGCTTGGCTAGTATGAGCTCTGAATTGAGTTTCTTTCTGAGTCGAGCTGTGATCTTCTGTTAATCCTGCAAACCTTCAATTTCAGGCTTGCTTGTTTACGAGCCAAGCTCCAAAATCTGTTTGAACTCCAGCTGGTTTCCTAGCTGAGCCGAGCTCAAACAAGCCTTGCCATGCGCGAAGCTGCTCATGAACAGCTTGGATTTTGCAGGCCTAGTCTCAGTTTGCCGCATGTGACATAACATATCATCCCGTGGGGATATCTACCTTTGGTTATTGGATTGGTCAGAGCATTTTATCTCACCATTTGCACTTCTTACCAAGGATATAATTCTTTTGTTAAATAGTATGGCAAGTAAGTTTGTGGCTATTGTCAAATCCCTGACTGGAAGTTTCCTTTTGCTGGAATAATTGTGTCATATGTAATGGTAGTTTCGAGATGAACAATCATGTTTGATTGATCATAGGGTAGCTTATATTCTTTTAGGCCATTATCCTTGTGGGAATCATTTGGATATCCTTGAACATTTGTGGTGTTACCTGAAAATGGAAAGCAATCTGGCTTGTCTTGTCTGAATGAACAGATTTACAATATCCTTTTAAGGGGAATTCTTCAGGTCATTTTGTAAGGAGAAGTAAATGTCTATGTTTATGTTGCTTGTTGCCGTTATTGGTTAAAAGATTCTATACTAAAATGCCAGCTGGCAATGCTTAGCATGGCATCCATCATGTGCCAGTGCTTGGCAGTGTGCAGCGTTAGTGCATGCTGAGCGTGCCAAGGACTAGCTTGCATGGTATGTATTGTGCGAGGGATGGACCAGTATGGCACCAGCATTTGATTCCTCCATTGTAGGTTTCAAGTTAAAGATGATTTAGAGCATATGGGAATTTCGTATTTAAAGAAAGTGATTTTGTCCAACCACCAGTGTTTTCGCTTGATAGAAACCCGACCCCACCGGACGCATTGCCACCCCGACCCCACCGAACGCATTGCCACCCCTTTTTAGCTGGCTTTCATGCCATTTTGGTTTTTATGAGCTGGTCCTGGTTAGTTTCCTTTGTGTAAAGAAAATGAGAAAACATCACTTTCTGTCAATCCTGTAACAATTTTTAACTTGGCGTCCAAATTGAGAGGTAGTGGGTCTGGTTAGTTCTAGCTGCAGTATCATGTGATTATAGCCTAATAATGGTTTTTTGGTCATATTTTTGGACTGGATGTAACCCAACTACTCAATGGGTCTTGGCTGGGTTTGGTTGAGGTTGAGTTTGATGAGCAATACTTAGTATTTCAAACTGTGGCTGGGCCAGAATAGGTATGGTTTTGCAAGACCCGTACATAACTTAGTTCTAGAACCGGCACTAGCTTTTTGGTGCAAACTGGCAAATTCAAATTTTTGTCTCTAGAGATCATTTGCATTCCAAATTTCTCATTTTGATGATCTCTGCAAATTGAGTTAGTAAAATAGCTGTCATGAGCTCGGTAATGATGCTATAATATGCAAAACCTCTGTGCCTGATTTTGATTCCACATGTTGAATTTATGCTAGCAGCGAAATGGGATGACATGCTGTCTTGTTTCAATCATAATACCATAATTTTCAGTGAGAACATTAAGAAGCCACCGTAAAGCTGTGTCTTCTTATACATTCTTGATGAAAGATTTTGACAGTAATATTGTTATAATTGTGCGATATCCATGCTATGTGTTGAACCTGGATTGTATGATGTGGTGATGAGAGTTGAATATGTTAACATATTTTTCTCTGGTAACTTTGATGATTAATTTATGAATACCAAATCAGTAACATGAAATTGTTTTTGATATAGCTTCATGATAATATTGCTCAAGATCAAGAGAAAGCTGAGTTCTTGAAAACTCAAATAAAGGAGCTGGAGAGGGATATCCAAGGTGTGGAGGGTAAGATCCTGCACACAGAAACTACTCTGAAGGAATTGCGGAAGCTTCAGGATCAGATTTCAACCGCTACTACTGCAAGAAGAACTTTATTTAAGCTTCAGCAGACACAGTATGCTGCTCTTGCTGAGGAAAATGAAGGTTGATCTACTTACAATGATAAGATTTACAAATTGAACATATAGGCAAGTTATGCTTTTGTATGCAGATATGTGCATTGCATGCCCGAGTTAAAGGTTGTTATTAGGCCTTCTTGCTACATTGTCGATTCTACATTTTTTAAGGTGCATTTGACATTTTAGTAGTATATGCCTGTGGGTATTTTTTTCAAGTGTAGGTCTTGGTGCATGATGCCCGTGCAAGTAAGGATTGCTGAATCAAGCCGTACCGGCCGGTTCAGCCCGAACCAAGCCGACCCGGTTGGAAACCGGGTCGGTTCTCC
>JAOXJJ010000482.1:917257-965965 GCA_025769935.1 Phoenix roebelenii
AGGATTGCTGAATCAAGCCGTACCGGCCGGTTCAGCCCGAACCAAGCCGACCCGGTTGGAAACCGGGTCGGTTCTCCGATGGAAAATGGTTCCGGCTGGAACATGATTGGATGTGGATAGTTCTGTTCGGTTTGACTCGGATTCGGTGCGAACCGGTCAGTTCGCACCGGATCTAGGGCCCCGCTGTGGGGCTGTGGCAATTGCCACAACCCTGGTCGACGGACCTTGTATGCAACCCAGTTATCTTTAAAATCTCTTGATTGTTAGCATTCTTTTTTGGTGTTTTCTGATTTAGATACTGATGAGGAATTGAAAGAATGGCAAACAAAATTTGAAGAAAGGATTACAATATTAGAGACTAAAATTAGTAAATTGGAGCGAGAGATGAATGATGAAGAGACCAAAAGTTCCTTGTTCTTGCAGACAATCAATGATTCTATACGTGAGATTGGGAAACTTCAAGCTGAAGCTGATGTAAGTTGCCTGAATTATATTTGACCTTTCCTATTTGATGTCTAGTTCGTATGGTGGACTATGGTATTAATATTTATGTTTCAGGCTCACATGTCTGTGAGGCAGGAGCGTGACTCAACCATCCAAAGTATTTTTACAAAGCATAATCTTGGATCCCTTCCTGATGCCCCTTTCAGCAACGAGGTGGCTTTCAACCTCTCAAATAGAATAAAGACAAGGTTGTTGGATCTTGAAAAGGACTTACAGGATAAGAAGGTGCATGCAATCTTATGCTATGAAATTTATTTTTGTTTTATTTTATCTTTATATTGCTAAAGGTTTCTTATTTCAGTGTAATTGATACCTTAGAAGGTTGAAAATTAAATTTTCTCTCTTTGAAAATCCATTACAAAAATAGCTCTGTGTCGTTATGATTTACCTGTTTTTGTTTGTAAGAATGTGTAGACTGAATGTGCTATTTTGCAAACTTTTGTTGTGCATTTCTTTTCTCACCATTATCTATGTTTATGTTCAACTTGATTAAGTTATGATCCGAGCAAATTCCAATGAGAAGCTATACCCTTGCCTGGCTGTGAAACTGATATAATGTTCTTTTTGGGCTGTACGTGTCAAAATAGTTTATTTTGGAACTTGTAATACCTGTAGGTGCCTTATTGAATGCAGAGTGCAATATCGTTTATGGTTGAGACTAGGACAGTATCTGATCATCTTCGAGCCTCCAACTTTCGTTCTTGATTAATGAAAACATCCTTGGCAAATGCTTTCGCAGTGGTTCGTTTTTCATAAATCCAAGAATTTCACCTCTGACTATGAAATACGAATGCCCCCGGCTGTCCCTCTTAATCATTAGTCCGATCCTAAAGGCCAACACAATAGGACCGAAATCCTGTGATGTTATTTTTTGACTTTTATTAACTAGCTTGATTTTTCTTTTACATCTACCGATCTCAGCTTATTTATGGGTATATCTATCAAAAATTAAAAAAAAGGAAGGAAAAGAGCCTTTTTTCTCCTTATGTGTATTGGCTATACTCTCATTTTTTAAGAAGATAGTAGATGTTTGGGCAAAAGTAATGCAATAAAGAACATAATGAATATATTGATTTCTTAAAGATAAATTAAGAAAATTAGAAATAGTTATGAAGATTTAAAGGAGAAAAAAGTAAAATACTGTTGCTAAATGCTATGTACAGTTGGAAACAAACTAATTAATAATTAGTGAAACTTATAAATCATAACTAAAGTGTTCGAGGAACATTGAGCAATTGGAGTGGTGACAATCCCATGTCTTGACATGCTGAATTGCCTGAACCACCTTACCTAATACTAGACACCCAAAGATATGGTTTGAAGTTCAAAATCAATTGGCTTGGGGTTCCTAGGCCTAAGCGTGCTGCTTAATTCAACCAACTTGCATTTAGGATCCACCTAGGCACTTAGTGGTAAGGCCTGGTGAACATTGTTGACCCCTAAATTAGCAATTTAATTTTTTCGTTCAATTGCTTAACATGGTATCTTTTCTTGGCATTGGGAAACATGTGCGTAGCCATTACAGCGAAATTTTTGAAGGACTACTTGGCTATTTGGTAAAGAGTTAATATGGTGAGACCAAGGAATTTCCAATCACAATGTGCTTACATGAATTCTAGGTTATCGTTTAGAAAGGCTTATTTGAGGCAAGGCTCTAGAAAAGGGTTTTTAGGCTCATACATGAAAGATGAAACTTCATAATGTGTTGTGCAGCACATAAAGAGGCTTGTGAGGTGCGCATACTCTTTATAATAAATTTATATGGGAGGCATAGTCTATAGGCTTTCATGATTTCCACAACAAATTGAAGGATGTGAAGTTAGACATGGGCAAAATTTAAGTATGGAGGGATATGTTTTTGTAATTACTACGTTTTTATTCACACTCAGGTATGGAATGTGCAAGTTTTTAAGAAAATCTTGCAATCAAGTCAAACATAAAACCTACATCCTTTGTTTATTTTCTCATTTTTCTTAGATTTTAAGTTTCATAAAAATACATGTGGCTAGCAATTTAGGTTTTGAAGCTTATGCTGGATCTCCTTGAACTCATTGCTTTGGTACCTGGTACACACTACACAGCAATACGAGCCAATATGTTGAGGCATGATCTGCTAATTTACTTTGTTACTTAAACCTGATATAACCATTCTCTTTTTTCTATTCTTGATGGTTTGCAAACCTTTCCCATACATTTTTCTTCTTTTATGAATATTTGAACTTTGAAGTCTGATCTGCAAATTGATCATGGTAAAAACAATATATGATCTTTAACCTGGGAACAAAGACTAGAAATTAAAGTACATAATATATCCTATAATAATGTGAGCTTTCCATGGTACAAACAGTATATGAGCTTTTTATAGTGTCAAATTATTTTTAGAACATTTAAAATATGGTGTCCACATGCAAAAATAATTACATGCGTCCATGCTATGAATTTTGAGCTTATTGGTCTTAATATGCAAAATAGAAGTACAATTGTTAAACTCAAGATACGCCGTCTCGGTATCGGGCCCGGTACTGGTGCCACCTTGTCACTATGTCGGTGTGCCTGGGCCCGGTATCAAAACAATATACTGAGTTTCGGTACACTTCCTGTACTATGTACCAGTACCAAAATGATACGGTACGATACATCTTGTACCATTCGGTTTGGTATGATATGGCATACTATGGGTAACACATGTGACATAATATTGTGGATGTGCAAGCAGATGTTAAAATAAGGTCTACATGTACTTTTAGCATGGTTTATGATGCTAGCTTTTTATAAATTAGTTGAATACTATCTTAATTGCTTAAACTTCAAAAAATATATATACACGAATATGTCATAACCAATGTTTGTCTTTATCTAAAAGAATGAATAGAAGTATAAAACTATGATATCCCATTTGCTAATCTTTGTATGACTTTTGTATCTTTCTATAACTTTGTCCTGGGTGTCAGCATGATAGGTTAGCTAGAAGGATATTGCTAGTACCTAAAAACATGGGCATGACATGTGGTCCTTTAATCCTTAGTTTGAAGACCTGTGCCTTTTCAATTTTTAGGCATTGGGGTCATTACTAAGTCAATATCCTTGCACTAATCACCTAAAAACTTATTGCTGATTTATAGGAGGATTTGTCGTTGTGCATGTCATTAGCAAATGATATGCTGTAGATTGATGAGAAGAGAACAAAGTTATGAAAGAAAAGCTTTTAAAGGTTAGGAACTTAAAAGCCATTTTAACGATGATAAAATACATGGAATGCAAATATAGTGGAAGTAGAAGTTGAATAGATGGACAAGAAGTTCAACACATACATACATACATACATACATATGGATAGAGATATCTGATAGTGCTTCTATGGTGTGATTTTGTGTGAAATATTGTAATATGTCGATAGGGCATGTTATCCTTTATAGTCCGAAATGTTTGTCAGCAACAAAGGTTCAAACAAACAAGATGAATATGGCGAGAATAAGAATGTTTTAAGAAATTTTGGGTAAAATTAGTGTGCATAGGTTGAGGTAAGAAGGCATAGGAGGTGCATTGATTAGGGAGAATATGGGCATGTAAAATGTAGATCTAAGGAGGCCACGGTAAGTGAGCTTATCAAATTTGCACTGAGTAGTCTAGAAAAAGGAGGGAAGTCTTTACCTAACAAGGTATGCCAAACCGGGCCGAACTGCCTACTTCACCCCGTACCGAACTGAACCGGTGGGGTATCGGGTCGGTTCGCCCCCCTTCCCCCACCCGCCCCCCTGCGAACTGCCCTAAACTACTCCGAACCTCTTGTTCACACCGGTGAGCCAGAGTGAACAACATTTACCCCATACCGAATTGATACCGTACCAAACCGGTAGCCGACCGGCGTGGGTCCCGGTACCGGTTTGGCGGACCTTGTTACCCAACATGGACAGAACTTGAAAGAAAGAATTTGTAAATGTTTGTAGTAGATGGTGCTCATAATTAATTCATTAGCAAGATCCAAGAGCTGAATGAAATAGTTGGGAGGAGTTCTGAATCTTGATGGTTACAACAGTGATAATCATTTCCTTGCTATCCATCATCTAACCCATAACTGTTGCTGATGCTTGTTATTGGAGTTTTAGATTGTGATCAGACTGTTAGAACTCTTTCGAGTCATATGCTGACAGAATATTTCCATGCAAACTATCAATTGGAAACAAAATTTGTGGACATTACATAACATGATTAAAAACTCTTTGAAATTATTTTATGTCTTGCCACTGGTCTTGGCCATCTGATAAAGTCTCTAATTAAAATTTAGACTTTTAACACCTAACCCTGTGGATCCCAAGTAAAGAAGTCATTGTCCCTGAGGTCTCATAGTTATCTGTAATACTCCAATTAAATCTTGTCGACAGGACATGATGTGTTAGTACAAAAAAGTAGGTTGACAAGTTACTCATATAGCACCTCCTGTAAAGATGTTGCATCCAATGATCTACACACATGGGTGTCTTTTGCTCACAGTGGTAGTTCACATTTTCTTGCTCCAACTCTCAACGTGCTCTACACATGATAGTATACATAATTTCTGCTTTGATGGTGCTAGAGTCAAAAATTCATCCCATGGGCACACGATAGGGGCAGCAATATAGTTTCATAAGCTAGTCCTTAATCATGATAATTTTCAAGAACTAGGAAGTAGGAGCTGGCTGTTTTGTTCTTCCATGTTGGCCTGAAACTTTTTCATCTGGACTTTCTAAAGTACAGAATAGGCCACTAAGAAATATAGTGCACATAATATATTAACCTTTAAATTAGTATTTTTTTGTATAAAAAATGCTGACCGAGTATAATGTTTGTAAATCTCAGTAAACTAAAACTAGCATTTTTTTCGCTTATACAGAAATCAAATGATATGGAACTCAATCTTCTATGGGAGCATTATGTTGCATTAAATGCTCGTTGCAGTGAAATTGAAGGTCAGAAGCAGGCTAAGATGGAGTCTAAGGTCTGTAATGAAGTATTAACATTACAGTTGCCTCTCTGATTACATTCCTTTATCAATTGTTAAATATGACTGTTCTGTAAGTGCTTTTCAGGCAGGGATTTTAAAACGCATGAAAGAGAAAGAGAATGAGCGAGATCTTGCAGAACATGAACTGTCAAGCCTTAATCTGTCTCATATAGACGAGCGAGAGAAAAACCTGGTGCTTGTACTCTTACATAGTTCATACAGTTACTTTTTCTTTGCAATGTGGATTATACTAACATGTCCATTGCATTTAATTCATCAATAGCAAATTGAGGTTGAAAGGAAGACACTTGCACTAGGAGAAAGGGACTATGAGTCAACCATAAACCAGAAACGAACTGAAATATTTAGCTTGGAGCAAAGGATTAAAGCTCTTTATCGTGAGAAAGATGTCCTAGCTAGTGATTCTGAGGATAGAGTCAAATTGGATTTGAAAAAAGAAGAAATTGAAAGTTGCAAGAGGAAAGAGAAGAAAATGTAAATTTTTCTTCTCTTACTTAGTTTGGCAATTTTTGAAAGTTACATATTTTATATAATCTTTTATTGTATGTTTTCACACCTAAGAATTCTTTAGAAAATGAAGTTTGTTTTTACTTTCAGAATGGATGAGTACAAGGACAGAATTAGAGCTGTGCTGAAAGGGAGGGTTCCATCTAATAAGGATCTCAAGAAGGAGATCACACATGCCTCAGGGTTGTTCCTTATCCTGTTTTCCCCCCTTTTTGTATTGTTGTTGCATGTGAAAGTATTTTAACTTATAATATTGCTCTGCTTGCTGGATGATATTGATATCCCCTTAATGTTTATATTCCAAAATTAGAAGAAATTTAGTTTATGCTTCCTTGTTCGGGGAAAAAAGGTTTACTTGATGTCATTGCATCAACCTTACTATTTCACACTACTGCTATAAATCGAACTCTCCTTGTACTAAAAACTATTCCTTGTTTAGTAAAGTTCAATCTTTAAGTCCAATTTTCTGTCTAAGCACCTTATAATTTAGAAACCATTGAAATGGGACTGTACCAAGGCTCGTCGTATCGATATCCGACTCCGTATCGGTGCCACACTAGCACAATATCAGTGCAGTACGGTACGAAGTTTTTTTGGTGTACCGACACTCGATATGCCACCATACTAGGTACTGATACTGAACCGGTACAATATGCCCCGTATTGCATGGTTCAGGCTGGTACGGTGTACCATGGACCGTACTATTGGTATCACTGTAGCATACTATTCTGATGTGAAACCAGCGCCAGACAGGTGCCAGGTTTATAAACCAGTTTGTACTGGTATGTACTGGCCATATCGGTGCATATCGAAGGGCCATAGAGATAGGTACCAACATTTTTTTTTTATTGTTTTTGATGTTTTCAGTTTTGATATGCATTATCGGATACCGGTACTACACCATTTTGATTGAAAAATGGTATAAGGTTTGGTACTAGTATTTAAAATCTTATTCTTATACTCTTGTCTTGTTGATAAGCATTGTCTTGGCTGATTGTGCGAGTCAAATAGGACTTTTTATTCTTCATCCTTATCATATTTGAACAGGTACTAGGATATGTTAGAAAGGATTGCAGGGAAATAACCCCAAGAAGTTTTGATAATTGTTTTGGCAATATTTTGGGGATAGAATATTGATCAGGTTAGATTTACGGAGTCCTAGAATTGTCTCTTAATGTGGTTCAAGTATCTTCAAATTTTGATATTAATGAAAATGTTAAGTTTGTAATCTTAATATGAATTTTTTATTAAGTTAAGCAAAGTTATAATTGGGTTCAAACTTCAAAACCACCTAACTTGGTTATCTTATCCTTGGCTAGTAAGGAAGGGGCCTCTACATTCACAGGCAGTAAATGTTGCAAGTGGACATTGTGTGGGAACATGTGTATTTTTGTTTATGTAGGCAAGTCTGTGCCTGTGCTTGGTGCAGATCACTTGGGGTTAAAGCAGCTTACGTGTGATGGTGGACCCTGAACTGAAGGGTCAGGGCTTTGGATAAAAAGAGCTTTAGGTTTTTATGAATAGGCATGAATCTTTTGAAGGTTTTTTTTCAGGGTTAATATGGATGGAAAGACTTCTAGTGATCTTAAGTGATTAAACAAATGCAAATATAATCAGATCAAAGTCCAGTTAACAATGTACCAAAAAAAAAAAACAAAAGTCCAGTTAACAACTGCGGAAAATAAATAGCGGAAATACATAATAGTGGGACGAAGAGTATAACAAAGAAGATAGAAGAATTAGATCAAAGAAATTAAGGAGAAAGAAAAAGTAAAGTGGGAAAAATATCCAAAACCTATGCTTTCTTCTTACTTTCAATCATCTCAATCAAGATCGGCCGAACTGGACCGAACTGCCTAGTTCGGCCCATACCGAGCTGACTCGGTGAGGAACTAGGTCAGTTTGCTGGTGAATTGGTCGGAACCGGTTCCGAAGCATCTGGAATCGGTCCCGAATCAGCCGAAACCGGTGCAAACCAGCCAAAACTATTTGAAATTGGTGGTTCGCACCGAGTCGGGCCGGTTCGGAATCGGCCCCCTCCCCCTTTCCTTTTGTTATAATAAGGTGTTGGGAAGGCCTGAGAAGTTTCTCAGGCCTTCCTAACGTTCATTTTCTTCTAAACTTCTCTCCCTTCTCCCTCCCTCATGGCAAAAATCACACCGATTTAGTACGATTGAAGGAAGATCCAAGCCTAAATAAGATGTGCTTTCTCTTCCCTATCTTATTTTCTTTTTTTTGGGTCTCCAAAAAATAGCTCAAAATTTGCAAAATAAAATAAAATTATGTCAAAATTTTTGATTTTGTCTTGATTTTATGATATATTGTAGACTAATGGATGATCTACACAATGACATAAAAAATTTTAATTTTCGGATTATACATAATTTTTAAAAATTAAAAATATATTTTTGGAATCAGAAGCGTATTTAGGGGTATGTAGGCTACTCTCCAGCAAAATTTAGTATCCATTTATTCAAGTTTTGATGCGAACATGCATACAATGGCTTAAGCCTAAATTTAGAAAAAATTGAGCAATAAGTAGCCTTTGATGCATGCCTACAGACTTAGAAAAATATATATAGCATCCATTATTGCGTTTTGCACGAATTTAAGCTGAAATTATTTTTTAAAATATTTATATTTAAAAATTATTTTTTAGCTTGAAAATAATTAAAAATATATCATTAATACCAAAAATTATGACAAATTAGTAGTAGATAATACATATTTTAGAAGTATTTTCTGAAGTAAAAAAATATTTTTATGAATTTATGGTATTTAAACATATTTTTTAATTTAAAAATTATTAAAAATAAATAAATAAATAAATATAAAAAATTAGTATTATGTATTAGATAAATTAGATGTATTTTTTGAGAAATATCTTCATCGTAACAAAATTTTACTATTTTTAAATAATTAATAAACTAACGTACTTGGTAAATCTGCAGGAATGGAACCATCAAAGAAAAAGAAGCCAGAGCATAACATTGGTTGGAATCATGGAAAAATGCTCTCGGATCGGCACTATTGGAAGTGCAACTGGTGCAACTAGTGCAACACAGAGTTCAAGAGAGGACGAATAACTAGATTGAAGTAGCACTTAGCTTGTGGTTATCTCAACGTATCTGTGCTGGAAATGCCCACAGGAGATTCGACAACTGATGAAGAAGCATTGATTTTAGAGCAGCAAAGAAGTTTTCCAAGAAGGTGGAGGTGGACTGCCGAACGACAGGGCCACCTTCCTATCATTCCGAGGAGTTAGAGAAGGCATCCATCCACTCTTGATGACGAGAAGGCACAGATCCAAACTGCCATTTAGGCGAGCCTAGATCAGTGACAACAAGATGAGGTGGCCAGGTATAGAGCTCGATTTTGCCCTCATACTATGAGTCAGACTCTAGTTCTGCGAGCAGCAGGGTAGATCCAGAGTTCAGGAGGACCTCCTCAATCAGAGAGGCCGTTAGCAGAGGCGATGGCTATATTGCATCTATGCTGAGGGCTTTTGGTAGGCAAAAAAGTCATCCAAAAAGATTACACCATTAGCAGAGGGTTGACAAAATGCTGAAGAAGGATAAGAAGGATATATGGTGAGCTATTGGATCTTGATTTCACTTCAGCCACATCCCAGCGAATGTGGCAGACAATATGTACTATAGGTCTACTATTTTTTTCATGCAGGTTGTCGATCTCAATGTAGATTGCTTAGGACTGAGGGACATCCACGGTGAGCTTCTTTATAATAATGAGGAGCTAGAGAAGTAGATTGACTCATATAAGAGCAAGTGACCCATGTATGGACCGATGGTGATGTGTGATAGTTGGATCAGTTCTACCAGGCGGAGTATTATCAATGTTTTGATATATTGTGATACGAAGATTCTTCCATAAGTCAGTTGATGCTTTTGATCAGGTGCACGATGTCATGTACATCCTCAGATTGATGAAGGAGGTGATTGATCAGGAGAGGAGAACGTCGTGCAGGTCATCAATACTAATGGGCCACAATATAAGGTCATTAGAAAGATCTTGATAGAGCGGCAACCATATATTTTTTGGACCTTATGTGCTGCACATTGTATCGACCTCATGTTGGACATTATGAAGATTCATAGGGTGCAGCAAACAGCGGAGACAATCCAAACCGTCACAAGATATATTTATAATCATACATGGGTCCTATCACTGATGAGGAGGTATGTAGGAGAAAAAATTTTGAGATCTGGAGTTACACAGTTTGCTACCAACTACGTTGCACTTGATAACCTTAATGAGAGAAAATTAGTCCTACATCAGATCTTTGTCAGTCTTGAGCGGCAGAAAAGTAGATTTGTGAGGACTGACATTGAAGGGAGCACTGTCGAGGACTTGGTGACGAGATAGACATTCTGGCAGCGAGCTGAGAAGATAGTAAAGGCTATAAAATCATTGTATGAAGTGCTTCAGGTCATGGACAATGAGAGGTACCCCTAGATAGGCTTCTTGTATCATATGATGAAGAGGGCAAAGATTCAGAACAAGGAGGCAGATCCGACGTATGCCCAAGAGTACATTGACATCATTGAGTGGTGGTGGGATTACCAGATGTGTAGGGACTTGCATCTAGCAGGTAAGCAAGAGCATTAAAAATTAGATTACTCCTATACTTGTACAATTTTACTAAGACAATAACGAACTCTATTTGCAAAATACTACCTGAACTCGAGGTTTCAATATACCATAGTTGGAATCGATATGGATGACAAACTTCTGGCCGCTCTGCATAATGTGATTTACAAGATGGAGCCTCATCCACAACATGCAGAGAAACTGTCTGGCACAACGCTGCAACAACCTTGTATATGTTCACTACAATCTGAGGTTGAGGCTGAAGTGTATTCAGAAGAAAATGGAGCTAAAGTACATAGATTTGATTCATAATGCTTTTGTTGATGATGAGGATGATCATATGATCGGATGCCTTGTGGGCAGCAGCAGGAGTCGAATCTTGATGAGCGAGGATTGCCTCCACGACCGGTTAGTTTCATTGCCAACGAGACTAGGGTTGATATAGGGTAATGGGCAGATCGCAATATTCTACGCATCCTTTCAGTTGATCAACCACAACCATAGGGGTCATTGGGAGGCCGATCATCACATGACTTTTTGTCCAAGACATTCTCTCAGAGATATGATCGAGAGATGCTTAGACGAGGCTACTATGCTACCCAGTCGACTCAGTCAGAAGGGCGACATCCATCCTTCCAACATAGGAGGCAGAGAGGGGCACGAAGGCTAAGCAAGTAGAGAGGGGCACGAAGGGTAAGTAGGCAGATGCTCAATAGACTAAAAAAAGAAAACAAAAGGCACATGAAACCCCCATAGAGAGTGTGGAGGAGCCAATTTACTTAGATTCAGAAATTAGGAGCAGTGGTTTTGGACCTTTTGGTTGTCATGGATCTGCCAGCCAGAGAGGGAGTGGAGGACATGAGACCACTGTTTATGAGACGCAAATGCATAGTGGTCTACGATTTACTGGTGTGTCCCAGTTTCGCATGATACACAGGATAGGGACCACAATACACGATCTAGTAAAGCTCACAATGATACAATTGCATATAGAAGACGGGCTCTTCGAGATCATTCAGGATACAATGCAGCAGCAGATGACCTCGCATGTAGAGTAGAATCCATAGACGTATAAGATTTCAAGTCGTATACTGGATCTTATTACCTTCAAGCCAAAGACAACCTGTTACTTGCAAGCCACAGGCAGTCTGGAGCATCATCTTTTGGTGGCTACTATATGCAACCCTATGGGTCGGATTTTGCTATCGGCATTGTCTGCTGAACCGATCGATTTTGGCCCGAATCGGCCGGTTCAGCGCGTACCGTACCGGTACCAGCTCCAATCGGTACGGTTCGACTGTGGAAAATGGTTTCGGCCCTATAGAGACCGAAATCGGCCAATTTTTGCTGTCCCAAGTGCGGCTTCCCCGCGCGCGGGGCAGCCAGCCCTGCGCGGTTTCCCGCACTGGGAACCACGCCCATCGGTTCGCACTGGCCTAAGTGCGGCTTCTTCGCGCGCGGTTCCCCACACAGGGAACGGTGCCCATGAGCTGGAAACCGCGCTTGCATGGGATATTTAATGCCACAGAGTAACATTTAACGTGGCGCGCGCCCCTGTGCGCCGCGCGTTTAGCGGAAAAGGTACCGATTCGGTATCAGTTTAAGCCGGTACGAATTGTACCGGTACTAGTGCCCATCCGTATGTCGGTACGGTCGGTACGACGGATCTTGGCTACTGGCTTATTCGGATGGGTCCCTTTCCAGCCGTTTTATTAGCCAGTGGATATCTCTCAGAACTAAAGCTTTAGCGAGAGATTCGAGAGTGTTTGTAACTTAGAGTGTGTTTTTTTAGGATGAACATACAAGATTACAACGCCACTTGGTTAAAGAGGTGAATTGATGTGCCTTCTGACTATGTTAATGATCTGGATATCTATAAGAGACATTGTCACTTGACGAGTTTTAGATATCGGTATGCATATTGTTTGTTAAATATATATAATTGATTGTATTGTTTTATATTTTTCAACTTACTAGTTGATTTTAGGATATTTCATGTTGCTTGTTGTAGCATGCAATATCTTACTAATCATTTTATGTTATATATCACTTTAAAACAACAAGATGCATCATTTAGGTTAAACTGGGATCATAGAAACATAAAAAAATGTCAAAAAAATAATAAAAATATATTAAATTAGACTTAAAATCATTGAAAAAGTTGGAAAAGATTGATTACCAATTAATTAAAATTGAAAAACTAAAAAAAATGGGCATGCTATTTCAGAACCGGCACGCCCAAGCGTACCATGTATCAGTACCATACCGAACCGCCCGCCGACCAGTACGGGTCCCGAAATCGGTTTGGCGGACCTTGATCTCAAAACTATCCCTTAACAAAAAATTATTGCAACCTTTATACAGTCTCAAAAGTCAAAACCCTAACAATATTAAACCTTGAACCTTGAATTAAAAACAAATCCTGGTTATCAATTAAAACATAGGAGGAGAAAACTAAAAAACACAATATCCTTAATAAGTTACTACAGTATGATGATGATGATGACGACATTATCACTAATGAAACCCATAATGCTCACTACATTGACAGTGGAGTTACTTGGTAATAGCAAGTTAAAGACATTTTGAACATCACTAAAACTCTTCTGAAAGCACGGACTCTTTAGATCTTCAAACTGGTGAAAGTATAATTGATTGGATAAAAATTAGAGCTTCAGTGCATGCTGGTCTTGTACCAGAACTGAGATGTGAACCCAAATCAATTTGCTGCATCAATTCCTTTATGTATGTTTTTCATGTATTTATATGTGTATTACCTTTTCGTTTAGTCTGTTTTGTATCATGTAATTTTATCTGTACATATCTTTCCATTGCTTTGCCAGTATTTCTTTGACATATGTTTATTGCATCACATTAAATATGTGATGTGTTCATACTTTCTAGTTCAGGTCTCTAAAGAAGGAGTATGATGACCTGAACTCAAAAACCCTTGAAGCAGAAAAAGAAGTGAAACTGGTGCAGATGAAGATACAAGATGCTAAAAGCCACCTGTCCAAGCTTCAAAAAGATATGGATGGTAAACTCAATATATATATTTTTAATTTTAAGCATTGGCATAAGGTTATCCTTCTTGTTTAGGTGGGTTTATTATATGATTTTGTGAAAAATGCTAATTTTCTTCTTCCCAGCATTTCTTCTCAGATTTTTATCCTAACCCTGAAATACTTTGTAGTTTGTAGTCTTTCATTTAGTAGAGTAGTTACATGGTTATTATTTGGTAACAACCTTGTTGCTTCCATATTGGAAATTTCAATGGTGTTCCTGGATATGAATAATAATACATGGGTGTGAAACAATTTTCTTTGTGCGAGAAGCTTTATTTTTCATTGTTCAAGTTCTGTATTGTAAGTATAGAAATTTTCAAAAGAACGTTGGTGGGAATTTTGTTCTGATTTATCTCCACTTATAATTTATACCTCAGAGATGGAGAACACTAAATATATGCCTTGAGGTGTTTTAAGGGTGGATGATAGTACCAAAGAAAAATAAAAAGGTCAAATTCGCTATTAAATTTGTGTCGCGATAGAGGGATGGGTTCAGAATTGATAGTCCTGGGGAAGATGCATCAATGACATCTTTCAATCCTATGACTATGGTAAATTAAAAAATAATTTTTTTTTAAAAAAAGAACACAAAGTCAGAGATGCTAGTGTTGAACTATATATCGAGTGCAAATAATGACAAGCAGGGTTGTAAATACTGGTATCGAACCTTGAACTATTTTTTCATAGAAATGTTACAATATTGATATAATACCGGTAGCGACAGTCTGTATTGATGTTGGCCGCTTCCAAAAACTTGAAAACCTATTGACACACCGACAGGTAAGGTTAGTACCAAGGTTTGCCATCCTAGTCGGCACTGTATTGTACCGGACATATCGTACTGAATCAATACATTGTACCATACTGTACTGATACTTAATATGCTGAGCTATACCATATAAACCGCATACTGATATTGTAATAGGATGGTATCGGTACGGGGTTCGATACCGAGATGGTGAACTTTGGATAGTATAACATTGCAAGTATGCACCGGTATAGATTGGTACAGACTGGTAAAGGTATTCTGTACTGGTATCAAGGTTTTAAATCTTGTGGAATGGAATTGTCCCGATTTTTTCATGGAACGGGATGCGCTGCCGTCCTACTCTGTCCCGACATTTGGGATAGGGGATGTCCCAAGATATGCTAATTGGGATGCTAAGACAATGGCAGGATGGTCCTGTCTTGATACTCGGGATGGTACCCCATCCCAGTGTCTTATAGGACATCCCGTTAGGACTTGAGTCCATACTGATATGCCTGTTTCAGCATCTCAACAGCTATATTGGTGCCGATTTCATACCGGAATGATACAGCACTGGTCGTACCATCCTGTTTTGGTAGTTTTTGAATCCATGATGACATGGATAATTTTTTGATTTGGCTCTCTGTCTTGTAAAATTGTTCCTGTAAGGTGAAAGAAGTTTCCTTTATGAAACCTTGCCTTCTTCACTTTTTGGTCTAATCTCTTTCCAGGTCTAAAGGATCTCAATGCATAACATGAGCTTAAACTATGTTTCCAGTGTGGTGCATCTTCCAATTCAATTAATTTCTTTATCTTTCGTTGCTAGCCCTTCACTTTCTAAAATTTAGGAATTTAACACCAACTCATGAAGGGTTATATATTAGTCGAGACCGAGTAATATAATATTCCAAAACTTTAGCCAATCATATCTTGACTCTCAAAGCCAAAAATTATGAATGGGTGAGGCTTGTTGGTTAAGGGACTAGATGAGTTATTTGGGTCATCGCAAAGTTTAGTTTTGGAAGCCTATTGATTTCATGAGATGTTGATAGTATGATACTAAATGATTGGAAAATTTTTGATGCTAACTTACAATATGAAATGTGAGATACAAACCAACCTTAGCGAAACTAAACATTTTAGCCATGCTACAAACTTGCAGGAATAGTTTATGGAACAATGATCATGAAAAATGGCCATACTCAGTAGACAATAATTTGGCTATATACTACCAAGCACCAAGATCAAACTTGGACTTTGCTTTGTTGGGAAAAATGGTTAGTTTGGTGAATGTCATAAAGTGATATTTACTCGCTGTTATGGGGATCAAGAAAACTGTCTCAATTTCACATCCGTGGTCAGGAATTGAAGTTTATATTTGTGATGGACTTACCAGATTGATCTATAGGACTTTTTAGATAGACGCTAAACATGAATCTGCCACCGATTCTCGAGATTCCATATTGTACTTTTGATTTATGTAATGACAATTGATAAGATCACAACAATGTTGAAAATTGGAGCATTATGCGGGAAAACCTTAGGAGATAGAAACTTAAAAATATTAGTAGAACCAAAACATCTTATATGGAACATCGTTTAAAGAGTTTAAAATTGAAAATAAGGCTTTGATCAAAGTTGATGTCATTGAAATATTTAGATTAGTTCAATGTATCTTCATAAAGAACAAAAGTGGGGTGTTCTGGAGAGGTGCTTCTGTGTTTATGTGATGACAATACTTCAAAAGTCGAGTGGAAGTGCAAATATCAAGACCAAGTTTTGTTGTACCGACCTGTATCACCCTGTATTGATTGTATAGTATGGTAAGGTGCCAAGGTTCGATTCAATAGATTCCTTTCCGTTTGAAACCGAGTTGAGCTTACCTTGTACCGCCTATTACCATCCTGAACCACCTGATTTCGGGTGGTACCATGGTGAGGACTTAGGAGTGAGAAAAAAGTTTTGAGAGTATCATACAATACTAACCATACTGTGCTAATACAATTCCCGATATTAGTTTTGCGGACCTTGGTCAAGATAAGTAGTGTTTTATATGGATCCAATTATTGGCTAGTAAAGAAGGTCCAGGCACATTTGGCGAGCACCACGAACTAAGAAATGTCAAGGTGGAAATGTGAAGATCATTGGAATAAATGAGGTTGAATATGAGTACATTTGACGACACAAAGAAGTTGCAGCAAGTTAACCAAAGTGAGAAGAACAATTAGTATTTGTTTGGCATATCTATAGCAGATACCTAAGGAGGCTCTAGCAAGAAGTGTTTACATGTGTTGAAGGGTTGAAAAAGTGAAAGATTTAGTCAACTTCCATTTATTTATTTGTAGGTAACTTGGGCTATATTTCTTAGAAACCCTAATCCCCCCACCTTGCTGAAAGAGCGGTGCTATGAGTCATTGGTACAAGTACAAAGCAACAACAGAATTTACAAGCAGGCTGGCTTGCAATACTTTTCATTGTTCCTATGAGGCATGTGATCATGTCTCTAATTGCATTCTAGTGCAATTATTGCTTTGATAACCTTTTACAAGATGAATTTAACTCTACTTGTCTTGCTCTGTTGTCTTCTTATAGTGTTTTCTCATGTACCTCATAACTTGCCAGTATTATCCATTTTAAATTGTTGTTCCCATGTCTGTAATGCAGTCTTTAAGTTTAATGTCTAATTAGAGAGGCTTATGCGTTAAGATATGTATATGTATCATGGTTGGCAGAACCATCCCGAACCGGGTGGTTCCGCTCGTTTCGAGCCGTATTGGTGGTTCACTGGTACGGTTTGAGCTGTACAAACGACACGTTGCCGGAGCTGGAGAAGGAGAAGAGAAAGAGAGAGAGAGCGGGGGAGGGAGGGAGAAGGAGAGGCGGCAAATGCCGGCGGAGGGCTGCGAGGGGCTTGGCGGAGGCTGCGGTAGCCTAGGCCGCGGCCTATTCCCCTATTTCGAAAGAAACAAGGGTCCGGCCGTGGCTAAAAAATTTCGAAATTTTTAAGTGAAGTCAGCAAAATGTTTAAAAATTTCAAAATTTTTTAGCTACGAGCGGACCCCTGTTTCGTTTGAAATAGGAGAACCGGCCGCGGCCTCAGCTGTCGTGGCCTCTGCCACCTGCCCGCGGCCCTCCGGTGTCGTCCACCTCTCCTTCTCCCTTCCTCCCCCACTCACTCTCTCTTTCTCTTCTCCTTCTCTGGCTCCGACAACATGTTCTCTCTGGGTACGGGCCTGACACGACCCGTACCGAGTCGTCCCGGAGAACCTGTACGGTGCCCGGTACCGGTTCCTCCGACCTAGTATGTATAATGTATGTATATATGTATCAAGGTTTGAAATCCCATGGAATAGGGCTGTCCCGGTGTTGCCACGGAACGAGATGTGCTGCTGTCCCGCCCCGTCCCAACACTTGGACAAGAGATGTCCCAAGATGTGCTAATCAAAATGTTGGGACAATGGTGGGATGGTCTTGTCCTAACACTCGAGATGGTACTCTGTCCCAGTGTTCCGCGGGACGGCCCACCAGGATTTGAGACTGTATGATTGAAGCCCCAGGTTTACAATATATTTTGTGCTTCTTGTTCTATTTATCATTTGTTGGTATTTTTTGTATGTATGTATATACTCAGTAATGCATCGATATTTTATATGTTATCATTTAAAATTCCTGCACTTGCTTGTTTTAACTGGCAATTTGGTATAGCAGTGCATGAGTTACTGTTCTCTCTCTTGTGCAGCAAAGAGAAGATTTCTTGAGTCCAAATTTCATTCTTTGATACTGATGTCTTCTGAGATTGAATCATTTCCTAAAGTTCTTTTAGAGGCTATGGAGAAAAGAGATGTACAGAAAAGGTTTCTGATCCATTTTTCTAAAAATCTTACCTATTATGCAAGGCAGCTAATTTTTTGCTTCAGTTTATCTTGCAAGTGCTGAACACTTCATTCTAACAACCGGTGCAGCAAATACAACATTGCAGATGGAATGAGGCAGATGTTTGATCCATTTGAAAGAGTTGCACGTGCACATCATATATGCCCTTGCTGTGAGCGCCCTTTCTCCCCTGAAGAAGAGGATGAGTTTGTTGAGAAGGTTAGCGCATTCCTGGATATATCTGGCAAACCTTTAAGTTAATTTGTGTGTGGCCCCTTTTTTCTTTTCTGTTCTCATTTGTTTTTTAGATTATCTCGTTCATGCATTTGTCTCTTCTTCATCTCAGCAAAGAGTGAAAAGTGCAAGTTCTGCAGAGCATATGAAATTACTTGCCATTGAGTCTTCAAATGCTGATACACATTTCCAGCAGTTGGACAAGCTCCGCATGATTTATGAGGAATATATTAAACTTGGAAAGGAAACCATCCCTTTAGCAGAGAAAAGTTTGGAAGAATTGGCAGAAGACCTCAAACAGAAAAATCAGGCATTTGATGATGTAACGTTTATCACTGTCTTCAGTTTTTCTACCTTCTATGCATTAAATACATCTACTATATCTAGTCTTTTGTCTGCTAAAACATGATAAGTTATGTCAAATTGACCTGTCACTGTTTAAGTATTTGAAATCATCTATCTAATGTGTCAGGCCTCCTCCAGTATCTTTCACATTGTTATCCAATTCATGATGACTATTACCTCCAGTATCTATCTTTCTTTACCTTGCTTTCTTTAGATTTAGAAGCAGGTGAGTGGCTTCTTAAGCCCCGTTTGGCAGAGCTTTTGGTAGCAGAGCTTTCGAAAGTAGAGCTTTTATAAAAAGCTATTGGTTGTTTGGTAACTACATTTCTAAAGTATTATGGAACTTTAATATGTGTTTGGTAAACAAACTGAGAAAGTACTTTTGGTATGACAAAATGACCATAAAGGACACTGTATAGTATTATACAACAGAGTATAATAAAATATAATATGTATTAATACATAAATATATAATATAGTATAATATTACTGTAATGTAATATAATATTATTATAATATAGTAATATAATAGTGTATACTATAGCATAATAATATAACATAATTTGATATTATATAATATAACATATCAATGTATTATGATATAATGTAATATAATATTATATTTATAGTATAATACGACAATAAAAGTATAAAATATTATAATTATTATCATTATATATTAATATTTTTATTAATATAATATTTTTAGGAACTAATTTTTGGATTTTTTGTTTTCTTTGTCGGAACTCTTGCACATTTTTGTAATATAAAGAGATATTGTCTATAATCATAATATTTTATCATAGGTATTTTAGTCTAAAAAGAAAAAAAAAATTATAAATCAAAACAACTTTCCAATGCATGCTAAAAGTGTTTTTTCGAAAAAGTTAGAACTTTTTTCAGGAAGCTGTTTTAGTTTTCGCGAGCTTACTAATTTTTTTTTTTTGCTAAACACCGCTATTCAATCCAAAAATACTTTTGGAGGGTTGTTTTCTGATTCATCAAAAAATTTTTATCAAGTAGAGCCTAAGGTGGCCGCAACTCTCTTTAATGTTTTTAGTTTTCTTAAAAAAAAAAAAAAAGCATCGCTGATGATAAAACCGTCTACATAAACGTATGATAAAATTCAGAAACTCGAGCAGCGACGATCCCCCTTTTCTCCTGGCCCTCAAGCTGCCGACTGGCTGGCGGCTTTGCAGACGCTAACAACTCCGGGCCGACCTGCTGCACTTCGATTTTCCTCTGATGTCGACACTCGAAATCGATAGATTTCTGTTCGATGATCTGCCCCCCCCTTTCCCTTACCAACCCAACCACCCTCCATGGCTCCATCCCACCCAAAATTGAAGGGTAAATGCAAATCAAGAGTGGAGAAACAAATCTTACATTTTAAGAGAAGCCCTTGTTTATTCGTTCAAGCAAAGTAAGGTGAAGGCACCGACACACACAAACCCAGAGAACCAAGACAATAGGCCGTTCCGTAACTGATTCATAGTTCTTAGCTTTGCTGACGATCTGGTCTCCAGTCACATCACATACCAGCGTTGCCGCGGCTACCCGGGCGGGGTATGAATATTTCGTTGATGTTGCCGCCGCTGCTCCTCGCACCGGGTTCGTAGATGGCTCCTATATTGCCGCGAAGGCTGCCGCCACCGCCGCCGACGTCGCTGCCCCTTCCTCCCTCGTTGTTGCTCCCTCCCATTACAGGTACGTCGATGCCGCCACCGAGGCTGCCCCCTTCAGCACGGGGTTCCCCTCTTGTTATCGGTATGTTGATGCCGCCACCGCGGCTGCCCCCTTCCCTACCGGCTTCCCCTCTTGCTATCGGTATGTTGATGCCGCCACCGCTACTGTCCCCTTGGGCGCCTGGTTCGTCGGTGCCTCCCCCTACCGTTATACTTACGCCGCCCCAGCAGCCGCCGCCGCCGCCGCCGCCCCCCCCTTCTGTTCCGGGTTCGTCGGTGCCGTCCGCATCCATTATAGGTATGTCGATGCTGCCAACTCCGCTGCCCCCTCCTGCTCCAGCTTCGGTGCCGCCCTGTCCCACGCCGGGTCCGTAGATAGCGACGACATTGCGGCCCCGTCCTGTGCCCTCACCATATCCATAGACGGCGCCAACATTGCCGCCGCCGCCGCCGCCGCCCCCGCCCCGGCCTGGTCCAAGGGTGACGTCCGGGCCCAGTTCATAGATGGCTCCGACGTTGCCTCCGCCCGCCGGGCCCAGTCCATAGGTAGCGCCGATGCTGCCTCCTTCCGCCGGGCCCAGTCCATAGGTAGCGCCGATGCTGCCTCCGCCCGCCGGGCCCAGACCATACGTAGCGCCGATGCTGCCGCCGCCTGCGCCAGGCCCATAGATGGCGCCGATGCTGCTGCCGCCGCCTGCGCCAGGTCCATAGATGGCGCCGATATTGCCGCCTCCTGCAGCGCCAGGTGCGTAGGTGGCGCCGGTATTGCCGCCTCCTGCAGCGCCAGGTGCGTAGGTGGCGCCGGTATTGCCGCCTCCGGCGGCACTAGGTGCGTAGGTGGCGCCAACGTTGCCACCCCCTCTGGCGTTGGAACGGTAGATGCTGCCGACGTTGCCCCCCCCTCTGGCTCCATATCTGTAGATACCTCCAGTATGGCCGCCGCCTTCCTCGCCGGGTCCGACGACGGCGCCGACCCTGCCGCCGCCTTCCTCGCCGGGTCCGAAGACGCCGCCAACCCTGCCGCCGCGGCCCGAGATGCGGTCAGACATGTCGCCACCCGGGTTCTCCTGCCGACAAAACAAATTATGAAGGCGTTAGGAGCAATCGATCACTTGATCGAAGACCGATACACAACAATTTCCAGGTGTTGGTTGATCGATATATACAGGCTTCCGATCAAGAAATGGAATAAGACCCTGGCCTTTACTTTTCGCTGCAATGGTCCAATCACGACGAGACAGTGGTTCCTCTTTTTTTTGGGTACAGCTGACGCTCGACGGTGGTTCCTTCGCGCGTAAGTAAATTGACTTTTTTTTTTTTTAACAAGAATGTAAATCAATAGCTTTGCTGAATACTGGGAGCGCACCGGTCGGCAGGCGATTGCTTATTAGTTATTAGTAGAGTAAATAAATACGATCTTCTTATTAAAAAAAATTAGAAAAACCCTCATGGAAAGGAGTTGGACAGCTAACGTGTAACTTTCTGGTTGGTCCAACCATTTGTGCTTGTAATTTAGAGTCGAGAGGGGCAAGAAATGTCAGGAAAAAAAAAAACTAAGTTTATTAGATAGGAAAGGAGGATTTTTCTTATATTAAACGTTTCTTGTTAGCCCGGCTCATGCCCGTGCTTGACAGAATGAAGATAAAAGATATTACTTTGATTCACAGGAGTGCTAACAAGTCTTTATTTAAATAAACGAGAGCAATATGATTTTTAACAATCAAGATATAGGTAGCGAAGAAGGATGAATTGAAGTTTTGATTCGATTAATATATAAGATAAAAAAAAAACCTAGATATAGAAATTTATCAATAGAATAACTAAATATTAACAAATAAGTAAAACAAAAAACAGTTGAAGGTCGGCAACCCTCTGAAATCAGAATAGCACGATACTATGATGATCCAGTTATCCTATCTAATGTAAGAAATAAGAATTTTTATACTATATATTTCGATGGCTGGAGAGGGCCAGTCTCCAACCCTCTGGTCGGCACGATGGCTGGAGAGGGCCAGTCTCCAAAGTCAGGCCATCCAACTCTTGGGCGGCCACGATCATGCGGGAATCAATGCTCCAAAATCGCCGCCGTGCGTATAAAGCCGTCGGGCCCATAAGATCGGGACCGCCTGGGGAAAATTTGGATTGTCCCCTCTGCTAGTATGCTAACTAGAGAGGATCTGAATCCCATGAAATCATATTCTGATAATTTTAATTAATTTCTTTAAGAAACATGGGTGTAAGGAGTAGTCGAGGAAGTAAGTCGGCTCCCCTGAGTTTATCCAATGAAAGGCTGTTTTTTTTTTTTGCTGAAAAATGAAAGGCTGTTTACATGGTGGAGTTGCCTACATGAACCGTGTAGTTACAAAAGAAAGCAGAAGGCAGCATAGCAAGCAGTAAGGAGGGATCACTGAGAGCTAGAAGGTGCAAGTTTGGACAACAAACTCAAGAGGCTTCTATGACCATCAGCTAGCTCGGTTGAGCAGAGGCTCTCCTAAGGCTTGCAGGCTCTTCTTCTAATTAAAACGCGCGAGTTCCTTTCTTGCCCAATATGTTACTTTAAAGCCATAATAAATCAAGAAATTAACTTAAATTTCTATTATCATAGCCGAGGCTATACTCCTATCCTTATCCAAGTCTATTTTCTTCGAATAGTAGTATGATGGTGACATGATGGTTGCGAAAGTTCTTAAACGTCAAGATATCTGGACCCACACTACTTCCATATCATTCCTTTGATCGCCATCTTTTCAACTGCGCTAACGCTAGTGGCACATCCCCTCACCTATAGATCATCGCTATTTGACTTGTTATTCTTTCTATCTGCCAATGAGTCCTTTGACACACCCTAATGGGATAAGAAAATGGAAAACAAAGCTGATTGCTAATACCCTTCATGAGTTGTGGGTATTCAGCCACTGAGCCAGTATCATGCTTGGTGAGTATTAGATGTTCCTAAAGACTCATAACATGTGAATATGTCTTATTTGCGAAGAGGCATGCTAGCTTCTCCCATGCTTCACACGTGCTTTTCGCAGAGGCTATGAGAGGCATGATTAAATCATAAGTGAAGGCTTTTATTGCATGAAGTAGTAGCTTGTCTTGATGAAGCCAATGAAGATAAGCTGGATTTAGGGTCTTTTTCCTATCATTGACAGCATTTATTGGTGGAGGGGATATGATTCTATTGAGCACGCTACGATGGATATTTCATAGCTGTAAGTTTTAGTTGTAGTTGGGCTTCAATAGTTTTGGAGACAAGAATATGGGTTTGATAAGGAAGGGCTGGACACAATCATAGGATTGGTGGCATTTGAAAAGGTTTCTTCCGCCATGGAGAGAGAAAAAAAATCTTTGGATTGTTGGCTTGTTTAAGCAAATGATTTTAATGCCATGTAGAAATTAAAATTCAAGGAATTATGAGGTTAGATCTTTGAGATGAAAGGCCATACATGATTCATCTATTGTAGAGAGGAAAGATTTGCAAATAAGGTATCAGCTCCTAAACTATTGCATCATGTGAAGAAAATTTAGTCGCCATGCAGTTCCATAATTCTTAGGCTATATAGTTGGTAAGAAGTGATTCTCATCAGCAAGGAATGTTTTTAAAATAGTTGCAAAACATGCCAGAATCCTTTCGTCTGCATGATGCTCTATAATTCTTAGGCTGCATGGTTGGTAAGGAATAATATATTCTTGTCAATACAATTAATATATATGTGCACATGTATGCGCATGCATGCATGCTGACATACATATACAAAAACATATATATGGAAAGAAATGGGCATCTTCCTTTCATCTCATTAAAGATCGATCTCAAGTAGAGGATTCCATGAGAAGAAAGGACATAAGAATCTTTGCTTCGTCTCATTAAAGATTGATCCAAAGAATAAGATTTCATGATAAGAAAAGGAGACAAGCATCTTGTTCTCATTAAAGATTTATCCAACGAATAAGATCGAAAATGACCAAGGAAGATAAGCATCTTTCTTTCATCTCACCAACGACTCACCTGAAGAATAATGGAGAATAAGCATTTTCTTTGAGGGTGATTTAATTTAGAGCCTGGACTCAAATATGACGTTTGCACCTTCCTCTCTCCAAACCAAGAACTATTGGTAAGACACCTGGCAAGTAGAAAGAGATGCTGAAGTTATTCTTTTTTGAGAGAACGGCAGTAAAATGCAGAAATAATATTCTTCGATTTAAACCTTTTCTCCTCGACAGAAAAACAAAGTAAGAAAATAAGAGGTCCTTAATCACCAGCCATTGCTTTTTCTTTTGGGCTTTTGGAACACATGCAACAAATTTTACTCGCCAATGTACCCGAGCTCCCTGCCCAACGTGTGGAATATATATATCACCATCCTTGCCCGTGATTCTCTTCCGGTAGTATGCGAGGTCTTCCACTTCTACTGTTATATATATATATATATAGCTTTTAGGTTAGTCGCTCCATTCACTGGTTTCTTAGTCACAACTCACAAGCCAAGCATCCGGTCAATATGGATCGAGCAGCAACCACCACTTGAAAAAATAGCAAAGATCGCATTATGATGGATTTGTTTCACAAAAAATGAACGTTCAGAGAGGATTAGTATTTATTCAAGATAATCTATGGGTAGAGTATTATATTAAAAATTCTACACTAACAAGCACTGAGCCATCCTATAAAAGCAGCATGAGAAGCATAGAATAATTAGCCAGTATGCCACCACCTTCTCCGTCAAATATTTCAAGAGTCTGAAATTCACGTTTGGATAGGAAGACAATCTGTACTTTCTGGCATCGAAAATCCATGAAAATGCAGGATATGCTGCACCTCTAGCGAAGCTGCATGCATGGCGCGCCCAGTGCTGATAAAATCCCTCATGGAATGAGGGAGCCTCTTGGCTTTAATTTGATCTAGCTTGAGTGGTGTTTTACAAAGATGGGAGCAGATGCACGATTAGAGAGGTAATAATAGGAAATTGGACAAAAGCTCGTTCTCCCTCATATATCAAAACGGGAATAATGGACTCCATTCTGTCGACCAAAATTTTAGCCATAAAAAATTATATCCTACATTATATGCACCATATAGCCGTGCACAACTCCAATCACATCGTCTCTTTCTTATGAGCTCAATTCACCATGCACTCGTCTTAGTGTTTGGTCCATAACAAGGAGATGAGGTGGAGTGATATGGTGCACGTAGTGTATGGTATAATTTCTCTTTCTCTCGTAGCCATATGTAGGGTATTGTACAGGGCTAAGAATTTGGGGCACATTGATGGCTTCGCCTCTCGCAAGTACTTTCTTTGCTACCCTCCGAAAAAACCTCTCTCTCGCCGGTTCTCTGCGGCATCTCAGAATCTTACTGATAAAGACCCCTCCCTTGCAAGCCAAGCTCCAAAAAGTGGGATTTTTGGTAAGGCGCGTCAAGCTCCTCCCTCAAAAGAGGTGCTCTCTCAACCTGTTCGGAATTAAGCAGCTGCGGGTAAGACTATCCTTTTTTCCTTTCAAAAAAAGGTAGTTGCTTCCGTTGTGGCAAGCTGGTCATTTTAAGAAGGAATGTCGGAATGCTCTGATCTGCTTCTTCTGTCATAGAATCAGGCAATCTTTCCGGATCTGTAGGGCCCTCCCTTCTGTTCTTCTTGCTAGGCAATTTGAAACTAGAGGTCGGCCGGAAAAGTCGAGGATTTTCCCTCCGTTTGACCTTGAGACTAGATCAGACATTCTTCAGGCTCTACGCTCGGAGGTTATTAATGTTGCCACACTCCACGACTGCCCTATTTCCAATTCTCAGCTTGCTAAAAGGATATCCTTCAAGCTACAACTTTGATTGGAACCCCTGTCATCTTAGCTACAACAGATTTTTGGTGGCATTCCCCTCTCGAAAGAATGTCCTTCAAGCTTCTCATAAAGGGGTGTGCTATGCTCCTCGCTTCTCCTTCTCTGCCATTCCTTGGATTTTTCAACAGGGAGGGAAAAGTGTCGGCCTTGCCTTTTTATGTTTTGCTCCATTTCCATGGCCTTTCGGTGTTTCATACGAATGTGGACTTTATTCGCAAAATCATCCTTGGTTTTTTGTTTGCTTGATAAGATGAGAGGTAAAAAGATTGTATTAATTTTCGTGTGAATATAATTTCTACGTTTAAAAAAAATTTTTTTTTTTGAAAAACATGAAAAAGTTATTTTTCCATAAGCCAGAAATCGAAACATTTTTATTAGTTTCCAAAAAGGCTCTTCAACATCAAATCAAGCATTCTTATTTGAACCAAAGTATTAAATACCTAATTTTTATTAAAGGTATGATAAAAATTGCACATATTTTTTTTAGAAAAGTGGATGATCAACCAAATATAAGCACTTTATAAATTTGTAAATCTGCCACTTTTTTATGATCAACCAAACATGCCAAAAGTATTTTTACCGGCATTCTCTTTTTAAAAATCTACTTTTTAGAAATTATATTTTTATAAAAAAATACTTTTTGCAAAACAAACGAGCTTTTAGTGAATTCGTCTTAGCCCCCAAATGCGTTGCTCCGTCTCTCTTCTTTTCCTGGTTATTCCTTCTAAACCTGGGGCATCTTTTGGCATAAACTATGAAACTCTGGAACGGGTCAGCCGAGTTACTCTTAACACTGTAACCTTTTACGTGCCTCTCTGACATCACACGCGAATCATTTTGAAGTCGGTGGCTCTTCAACCGAACATGTTTTAATGTCTGATGAGGAAGCATGTGCTCTGGACCTTTATCCAGTACTTTAGTTATGCGGACTTCACGGTGAATTGATGCAAATTGTGAAGCAAGATATGCTGATCTTTTGAATGACCCGTGCAGCTTTATATACTTAGAGCAACTATTTGACTCGGTTAGAGGTAGGGAGCACACTTCAAGCGTTCAGGAGTTCAAGAGTCCAAGGTTCATAGAGGCAGACTCGACTTACATCATGTATCGTATAGCTCGTAAAACTTCCCCCATGAGCACATATATCCGTTGAAATGGTCCTGACAGCAGCCAGAGCTAAAGAAGAGAATCATATGCATGATCATCCTTGGCTTGATCACAGGCACGTAATTTGGAGCCCCTGAGATAAGCCAGGAGAAAAAGAATATATTGTCATGTCATGATGGTACCCTCTAAAAGCATATAAAACCAAAAAAAAAAAAAGGAATGACTTCCAGATCGAGCCAGCTCATCCAAGAAAACTCCAATCTCTTCATTGAAGAAATTTCTGACGAGCTCACAGTGGTGGGATCCCCGCAGTTGTGCCCTGTGGGGTACATGGAATATTTTGGAAGATATTGTTGGAGAAAGGGGTGATGCTTCACTGTGGTGCTTCTGACGATGGTCCATGAACGGACTCTTAAATTTTGACAGCCTTAACCCCGACCTTGGCGAGAACTATTGCTCCTGCTTGAGCGATGGGAGACTTCAAGCATTTGGTTCTGGTGAAGTTCAAGGATGGCGTCGTAGTGGAGAAGCTGATGGAAGGGATGCAAAATCTCGTTGCTGAAATGGACACTGTTAAATCATTCGAATGGTACTACTGATCCTTACTCTTGTTTTCCATGGTGGTTCCTGAAATATTATTTAGTTTTGGTGAAAGTTTATCATATAAGGATATTTTCCGAGTGTTTCCTATCTATGGGAGTACTCGGGTACACGGTAAACTCAATCTGCAATGATCTTGTACTGAGGCAAACTAAAACTGATACTCTTCAAAACTAGCACAATGTCTATATTATACATGTCATAACCAGCGTGTTCTGCCTCAGGCGAGGAACATGGATTCTTCTCTATTTATATTTAAAATTTCTTCTTAATGTTGTGCGAAGACTTGCTAATTTCCTACCAGAGTTGCAAGAAAGTGTTTTCGCTTGATCAGTTTGGTCCGACCCACAATAATCCCCCCCACACCAAAAAGTGAATATTTGTGCGGACATGAGTCAAATCGGTGATGGTTTCAAGCCTTTTTAATTCGAAAATTATCAAGTCTATAATGAGTTATTGGTGCTTCAACCGTAACAGCTATTCCTATTTTTCATTCTGATGCAGGGGACAGAATGTGCTGAGCGAGGACATGGTCACACAAGGCTTCACTCACATGTTCTTGTTGACATTTAGAAGCCCTAATGACCTAGCCACTTATGCCAACCATCCCAGCCACCTCGAGTACGCAGAAAAATTCACTGCAGCCATCGATAAGGTCCTGTTATTTGATTTTCCACCAATTCTCGTCAAGCCTTCAGCTTGAAAGGAAAAATATTCGAAGATGGGGTCATGGTCAGGAAAGTCCGCGATAGTTTAGCGTTCATCCCATGCTGCGTTCTCATTTAACTGTGTTACGTAATGAGCTAGTTTGGTGATTCTGGTTTTGTTGTCAGGTGTTGTCCTTCGGCAATTTTTTCTTTAAAACAAAAAATTAGGTGGCTCTCAAAACTTCTGTTCTCTCCTAATCCTGCTATTTAGAGCTGTTTTCTGAATTTTATTTTGGTGTTATTCGAGCTCCACATCAAATTCTTAACGCCCTCTCATGAAATTGTATATCCTTTCGAGCGGCCTAACCTTTGTTCAGTCCCAATGCGAAGTAGGAAAATGCTCCTCTGCTAAATTACATTTTTCCACCCTACTTCGATGGATTTGCGTACTATCTGAGCGACATACCGCAGGCGCCTACGGTTGCAGCTTCGAACGTCCAAATGTTTACTCGTTACCGGGCTAACTTATCTCGCTGCTTGGCGCTTGCAGTGCTACTAAAAGCCCATGAACAGCGTTCTCGCGCACCCGAATCAGATATCTCCGGCCACCGTAAACACGCACATGCGCTCCATTCACGTTATCCTACCAACTCCACCGGATCCCATCTTTTCCCTTCTCCTCGGTCCCCTTCCGCCACCATCTCTCTAGACCCACATCCTCCTCGTATACCGCTTCTCTTCTCTTTACAGCCTCCATGGGAGAGGCACAGACAAATCCAACAGCAAGATTCCTCCACGAACACTGACTGTCTCCTCTTCTGGACTCCCAGTTCTCAGATGACTCTACCATTCATGGATAACAGGCAAGACCAGCCTACTTCAGCAGGAGGCATCGGAAAACAGGAGACAAAAAAAAACAACAAAAAAAAAAAAAAAGGAAAGAAGGGCAAAAACCACGAGGAAGAAAAATCTCGTATCTTGATCCAATCAGAGAAAACGAAGCTTCTCGAATCTCTTAAAAGAATTTAGAAAAATAGAAAACGATGCTCGCACAATTGCACTAGTACTGAATCATGGAAAGACGACGAATAGAGAACAAGAAGACCACATAAAGAAGATAATCATACATGGCAGATACCTATATTCAAAGATGACTTCATTACAGAGAAGCAACCATTGGAGTTGGAAAAGGAAAAGAGAGAACAGAACTGTATAAAACAGGAGAAGCAAACATTCAAAGACTCATACCTGCCGAGGTACCAAATGCCCTCAGGTTAGGAAATCCTAACGAGACCTGGCTAGTGGCGAAGAAGTGCTGAACAACTAGTAATCCAACAACCTCATTTAAAAGCAAGCCAGAAACCTCGAGGAACCAAAATCAGTATTTGTAGTCCTTGACATGGAGGCTCTCCGAGACACCCTCTCCCCTTGCAGCATCTCCCTTGTATGCCCCTAGGGTGGCCTCTGAATTGGCCTTGCACCTACAGAGGAAAGCAGCCCTGGCCTTCTCAACATTCTCCTCTTTTCCAGCCCATGTCTTGAGTGTGCTCTGCTGCAGTGCACGGCCAAATGAGAAAGAGAGTGACCATGGTTTCTTCCCCTTAAGCTGGTTCATCGCATTCAGGTTCAAAGTCGCCTCCTCCTCACTTTGACCACCAGAAAGGAAGACGATGGCTGGAACAGCTGCCGGGACAGTTCTTAGGAGAGCACGCACAGTGTACTCAGCCACTACCACTGGAGCGACCTTCTTTGAGTCTGACCCAGGAGTCACCATGTTTGGCTTCAAGAGACTTCCTTCCAAGAGAACATGGTGATCGTTCAATGCCTTGTAACAAGCAGCGAGCACCCGCTCTGTCACCTCAGCACAGCGGTTGATATCATGGGGCCCATCAACAAGGATCTCAGGCTCCACAATTGGAACAAGGCCATTCTCCTGGCAGATGATGGCATACCGAGCCAACCCGTTAGCATTCTCATTGATTGCAAGCTGGGATGGCTCAGTCGGACCGATGTTCAGGACAGCACGCCACTTGGCAAAACGAGCCCCTGCTTCATAGTACTTGGTGCAGCGCTTGCCAAGATCATCATGGCCTTGTGTCGTGGTCTCGCCATTGGTACCAGCAAGCTCCACAGTACCTTTGTCTACCTTGATGCCAGGGAGGACCCCTCCTTCCTTGAGGACTTCAACAAACGGTTTTCCGTCAGCTGTCTTCTGGTAGAGGGTCTCTTCGAAAAGGATGACGCCGCTGAGGTACTGCAGAGCACCTGGTGTGCAGAAAAGGAGCTCCCGTAAAGCACGGCGATTGGCTTCGACGTTCTCCACATTGATGCTGGCAAGACGCTTGCCAATGGTGCCGGTGGACTCGTCAGCTGCGAGAATCCCCTTACCAGGGGTGCCAATGTAAGCTGCATTGACAATGAGTTCATCTACAAGAAAAGGGAAATTAGAATCTGTCTTGAACTGAAGAAAGGTAGAAGCTTACAAATCATCATATATCTCAAACAGAAAACTAGAGGATGGGGATGCTCATACAATGACAACAACAGTATTCAGAAAGAAACAAACAAAAAAAAAAAGACAAATTTTATTTTGCATTGACAAAGCAGAGTGTAAAGTTTTGAATAAAGACAGAATTTCACAGCAGTTGTGCAAGCATCAGATCAAGACATACATTTTAACAATTTCCACCATGATGACGGCAACATGATATAGCTGACCGCACTTGGGATTCAGCTATTGAAAAGCTATAGCTTATTGTGACAACAGAGCTGGGAAGGCCACAACACACAAGCTTTTTGATTTGAAGAAATGCAAACAAGTCCAGATTGTGCTTATGCAGGTACTAAACAGGCTAAGAGAAATGCAAGCCCAAAGACTAGACTAGTACAAGCAGGCTTAAGATATCCTCAATTCAAGCTCGATTTTTATTGACACATCAAGGACTTCCGCAAGAGCCCCTCTTTTGGTATTTAGGCCATAAAGCAGCTTAAGTAACCTTAAGTCCCACTATTTAATCGGATAAAATTTGATCACCAAGAGAAACACTAAAAGTTCTTCTGTGTGAACTACATATAGAGGTTAAAACTGATGCACCACATTTTTTTTTCTCTTTTTTTAGAGCCTGAATGGATGGTTGGTCAAATTCTAGGGAAGAACTTAAAAAAAAGAAAGAAAGGAAGGAAGAGAATACTATTAGGAATTAGGAATAGTTTGTCGCATTGTACATGATAGAATATTTGTGCTACCCAGTCCAAAAAAAAAACGTTTGCCGGTGCTTAAAATCCTTGTTAGAGAAGGGCATTTTAGGAGATTAATTTTCAAGAAATCATCAGAAAACTATATGATACACGAACGCAGCATCAACACTGGCAATTAAAATTCAAAAAACTTAACCTATATCAAGATCAGAAGTCCTAGTTCTCTTTCATGATTCTAGACAAGACACTTAAAGTTGAAAAGATAAATAAACAAAACCAGTTTCACGACTCAAGGATAAGATACTTAAGGAGGGGAAAAAGACCAGTAAACAAAACCAGGAAAGCGGAATTCCCACAAAAAAATAGATCTTGGCAAGAATCTCGATTATGATCTGCCCTATAGTAGTAGCCAGTTAAGGAGGGAGTGGAAAAACCCCAGCAAAAAGATCACGATAATCAAAACCCATATACAAAAACTAAGACGAAAAAAAAACAATAAGAAACATCCAAGAAATCCAAGATTGATGCTCATGCGACAAACACAAAAGAACGGAATTTTTTTTTTTTTTTTTTTGAAGTAACGAAACTCGTGTCATCAAAGAAGGGGAAGCGAAAAAACAATAACTCTACAGCCAAGAAGAAGTGACAAGGCACTGAAAAATTAAATCCTTTTTTGTCCATGAAGAAACAACGTTAGAAGAAAGACAGAACAATTTTTTAAGGGCAAGAAAAATTCGAAGATTCAAAGGGAAAAATATAAACCTTTCAGGCCAAGAAACAATAAGAAGGTTCATCCAACGAGAAAAAAATCGAATTTTTGTTCGCCCAAAAAGAAATAATACAATTCACCACATCAAAAAAATCACTCCTTTTTCGGATCACCAAAAAGGACGACATCAGAAATGAAATCTTTTTCAGACCAAGAAAGAGTAGGAGAGATATATGGAATACCGCGATATTTTCCACAGTAAGCAGACATCGTCGACGTTGGCCCCCTTTCTTCTTCCTGCTGCTATCTCTTGGACTAAGAATTAACGGAGCAGGGGAGGGAAGAGTGTATATATAGGAGAGCGAGAGAGGATAACGGCGATAGGGGTAAGGGAGCGGCGAGGGAATAGGGATAGGGACGGGGTTTACATCATACCACTCTCCGGCCTCAAAACTAAAAGCCGATGCTTCTGGAATATGGTTACCGTGTGCTGTAAGGACTCCTGATCCGGGCCTCCCTCTCAAGGGCCCAGCCCACAGATTATATTTACTCTTCTTAAAATGCCCACGGTTCTTATGATCTTATCTCTGTCATCTGGGAGAACATGAAAGGATAATTTTTTATAGTACGCGAGTTTCTTACTACGTGCAAGCAAGATGTACATGGAACAAGAGTCAGTATCGCTTTATTATTTTAGCTGCCGGTAGTCTGATACCTCAGTTTATAACACATCAATGATTGCTTATGTAGAGAGGTCAGAATAGATGGTCCTTCGCGCGCATGTGGAGCTACGCTAGAAGACTACCTGCCCTGTTTGCTGTTCACGTTAAGCGCGGGTTCCAACCTCGTAGGGTGCTTTCGAAGCCCATCATCTGATGGGCCTAGGATTGCTGTTCGTCTTGGAGAAGTGGGCACGCAAGGCAGTGAAAAAGCCGGGACATAATAAAAGAAAAAAAACGCAAGTTTCCAAAATCCACCAACCCGCCAACCGAATCAAGGGGAATGAAGCGTTTTTTAGAACCAAAACAGGTGGGTTGTACCTCTCGTTACGGATGGTCGCTCTTTTTCAAGAAACCCTCCTCTCTTTCAGTGCCAGCTTCCGTATCCAAGTTCTCCCATCAGATCAAAACTATGGGCGGGAGGTTTGGATCCATAGACCGTGCACATCGATTGCCACGAGTACGGCGGGCTTGCGAAGCCCAAGTAGGGCGGGAGGTTTGGATCCATAGACCGTGCACATCGATTGCCACGAGTACGGCGGGCTTGCGAAGCCCAAGTAGATCAGGCCTACGCTCCTTTTGAAGGCCATGGGGCGTTAATTTTTTTTTTCTTCCTTTATTCATCTATTTCCGAACCTTATCCTCTTCACCTTCTACCCAAACTCAAAAGTCCCCGGGCGTCGCACCATCCGAACTATAATTTGGCAGTTGCATCGTATTTCAAACTCGTTTGTTTCATTCCAAGCGTGATGATGATTATTAGAAATTTAGGGCAATTCGTCTTGGCAAACATCTTGCCCACAAGTCTTATTAATTCGGGCCAGGCTTCGCGCTTTGTCTGTGTAAGTGGATTGGGTTAGACTAAAGCTGGTCCATTAGTGACCCTACTTTAAGCTCTATGCACTATGTCTCGATCTAGGCTACAAATACTCAATACATATGAGGTTGAATCAATAGATTTTGCCAAAAAAAAAAAAAGTTAGATTATTTTTTCATGATTAAGTCTACATTTAACCCCTCCCAAGCCAAATAACCTCTAGCAAACAACTTACTTCCTCAATATGGTGGACAGAACATTTATGTTGTCGAAAAAGGGGTTGGCCACTGGAAGCTGCACCCAAAAGGAGCAAGGAAAGTTGCTGTGACGCTCATGGGCGAGGATGGTGGCAAGGAAGACAGATGCGGGGTTGAAGAAAAGAAGAAAATGCCAAGATAAGGCAGAGGACAACGGCAGCATTGGTGAAGACACAAAGTGGTGCGAGAGCATTCTTTCACCTTAGGGGAAGGCCAGCTTGGAGATAAGGTAAAGGGAGGGGGTGGACAAGGAGGGGGACCATTGGTAGGAGTGTCATGAAGGTGGAGAGCGTACCCAATGAAAAGGGCACTGATGTTGGCGAGAGGTGCATGTGTCTAAAGCTTGATTAAAAAAAATAATAATAAGAGATGTGCGGATGGTCATGAGTTTTGGAAGGCATGGCTGAAGATTTATTTAGATCTATTAAGATCATTAATAGATTTTGGAAGAAGAGTAACATTTATTATTCTTATTATAATATAACATAACATAACAACATAATATAATATTTATGTTAATTATATTATACTATATTATTATATATACTATGAAGAATTACCATGCGCATTTTTGTCTAGAAAGAATTTTCAATTAAATAGAATCAGCTTCCAACATTTTATCAATAAGTTTCACATTAGAGTTTTTTCCCATTAATTTTTTTTTTCCAACTTTTGAAGAGGATGGAAAGCTATTCTTAAATTATAATCTCTAAAGAGCTTTTGATTTTTGATTATAATATGCGCGTGCACGTACGCATATATACGAGTGCACACATCCGCATACTTACTATTTCTTTTATATGATATGCCTAATGATATAAAAAATAATTTATTTCATTGTTTAATATTTAATACTCCTATGCATATTATGATTTTTTTTATTATATAAATATGTGGTTTTATGTTTTGTATCTTCGTCTAGTTTTATTTATGCTTTCTCAGTTGTTTGTATTTTTATTAGACTATTTACTTTTTTTCTATTTAATTATAAACATGAATTTGTGTTGGGTTGCTTGCTTATATAAGCATTGGGTACCTGTTGGGCTATTTGTGCCCATTCGCAGAGAGATAAGCCTCGGATTTGGGGTACTTGGGGATGTGCTGGCGTTCGACATGGATCAGCACGAACCTGAGCCTGAACCCGATGCAATGGCTAACCGGACTCATATCTTGGACCTTAATATGATATTTCTAAACTAATTACGAGGCCGTTTGCCCCCAAACTGGTGCTCCAGGAGGCCATCCCTTGACACGAAAATGGCTGAGGGACCATTTGGTTTGGTTTAAGTGGGTCAAGCGAGAGCCCACTTCGAAAGTGGCACATGCTCTCATGGGCCAAAGCTATTTGGGCCTTGTTCTCCATTAAATTGGGCTAAAGAGAAACTTAGTTCAGGTCCACTTGGGATCAATCAGCAATCAAATATCCCCAAGCGAACTCTCCTGGCCGAATTGAGTTCGGATATTCAATTATGAGCGACCCAATAGGTCTTATCTGTTACAAGCATTAAAAGCAGTCCCTTTTTCCCAGCTTAAACATTGGTTTTATTTTTCTGATACAAGAAGGTAAGCGGCTTCTGTCTGCATCGTGGCCTCGTGGGTTGGTTTTCTTTCAGCTTCGGCTGATAGGATCTTTGTTAAAGATTCAAGAGGATATGAAGATCTACCAACCGAGGTTGCTGTGCCTAATGAAGAATGGGAGAACCTCCTGCAGCAAGATAAAAGGAAGAGTGGTGAGGAAAGCAAGAAGAAAGATAAGACCTGAAGCGAAACCGATAACATTCGGATAAGAGCCATGATGGAGTCCCTTGGTAGAAAGTGGAGTAATTCTACCAACTTTCCAGATTCACAATGAAGTGTGTTATCTGGAATGTTTGTGGAATGAATAAAAGAAGTAGATAGAGAGTAATAAGATCTCTTATCAGATCTCAGAAAATGGACTTGGTGGGTTTTGTTGAAAGAAAAGTTCAAGAATTGATAATCTGGTTCCATGCTCAGCCACTTGAGCGAACCCCACTTATCGATTCTCTGAGAGCAGGTAGGGCCACGGCCCGTCATGACACGACGCTCTCTTATGTAGACGTCACATGCTTCATTAATCAATTCCCTGATGTTTCTTTCATGATTATATCAACTTCCTACTACAATACTGTAGAAATGGTTATCCATTGCATCAAGATTCAAGGGACCATAACATAAGCTGGTCCAGTTGATTATTACATATATCTCATTATATTTCAACGTCTCTTTCGTCAGTTTTAATCTTATCGATCGTAAAGCTCTTCCCAAGAGGTCAGTGATGATTTGATCAACTCTTAGGCAAGATGAGTTAATAGCTGAAACAGGCTTTATCTGGCCTCATTAATTTCAGCCCCTCACAATTTGTTGAAGTACGTTAATAATTTAATCCACAAAGGTGATTGGTTAACGAGAAGGCCAGCGGTTTCACCGTGCTAAGAAGGGTGGAAAGAAATGTCATGTAAATGCAATCGTTGATGCATCCATCTTACTTGATATTATTATATTTCTTTAAAAATCTGTCGTGTTGCTTTCATTTTTTTTTTTAAAAAAAAAATACAGAGTGGACCTACTTGTTATTAGACCGAGTCGAGAGATAGAGCTGGACAGTTGACATGGAATATCTTATCGATTTATAATCATAATTTTACAAGCTTACATATACCCATTTGCCAGTCTTACTAAAGAAAAAGAAGGAAATATGAAAAAATAAGGTAGAAGGCAGCAAAGAATGCGACAGGTACTTCTCCTCCAGGTACCAGGACGCTCTGCTTCCAACTTCCAAGATTACGGTGATGTAACAATGTGCAGAAATATACTTCGCAACCAGAACGATACCACGGCATCCTAACCTTCTAGACATCTCGTTACGTACTCTTAGAGCCTTTCTTTCTATATATTTAAAACCAATTGATAAAAGAATGATATGAAGCACCATCCAATTATATCTCGTTAGTTATGGTACTGGTTTCGTCCTTGTTTCCTCACAATCATCCTTCTATATCCATCGTTTCTTGAATCCCCTTCCCAACTACATCCACCTATCCTGCTCAAGCCAGAAACATGATCCAAGACTTCACGTTTCTTTTATAGTGCCTTGACATGAGCAAATGTTTTTGGTTCGGACAATTTTTTTTTCCTCAAATAAGTTGCAGAAGTTTCTTGTTTCTCGATCAAAATATCCTACGGCACCGTCTTGTTCTTCACAGCATTGTCTATGTTAGGGTGAGAATATAAAGGCCAGATTACAGGAGTGTATAAACATCTACAAGCATCCAAAAATAGAAGATCCTGTAGCTCTCTTGGAGCTGAGGCAACAGAGTCCCACAAATTCTTCCTTCAAACATCATAATGGATTAACTTCATAAACTTGAATCTTTCTCCTTTATATCGAAATACAATAATAGATCTCAGCAAATAGGGGTAAAATGAAGGACTCAATCAATAAATATGCTGCTGATAGAATGATGGACATGGTGATTCCCCCATATGACCCTTGTCCTGACTGCGTGCGACACTTGGTCATTCATTAATAAGAGGAGGCACTTGGTCTGATTCATTTCTCCCAAGAAAAGAAAAGTCGGAGAGAACCTATGATCCTTTGAAAGATCTTTGCTTAAAGCAACTTCCTTTCCATATTTTTCAAGCAATTCAGTAACAAATGAGGTTGGCTGGTAAGTTGAAAGAAAAACCTCCCGAGGAGGATGGTTTGACTGTGGATCCCTTCTTCAGAATACCAGTCCTCGCCCTATTGTTTGTTCTAGTTGGAAGTTTTTTTTTATGGAGATGATCCGCACGATCATTCATCATTGACTTACGAACACAAATTAATTTAAAACCATATTAAAAAAATCTCCATTGCTTCTATAGTTAACCCATGCAAATCTATGAATGTATCTCAATGGCCGATATCACTCGGGAACTTTATTACCTAAAACTAACAATTTCAGACCTCCCATTTATGCTTCAGAGCAATAAATTTTAACACGTACGGTGATAAAAATGCACAGAGTGCAAAAACATGGCGCGATTGCTATTGAGATGGAGAGATTTGAGGAGATTTTACGAGAGCGAACTTAGAAGTAAAATTGATAGCCAAAAAAAGCATACTTAATTTATCATTAATTAAGTTGGAGAACCAGCAGTATATAATGGTGGATCACCTTTGCAGTTTGCCTTATAATAAGTTTTATCTTTCGAACAATCTATCATTATGAATCCCCTGATATGAGTCTCCTTGAAGCCCCACCATTATAGCAATCTATTGCTCGAGGACAATCAAATCTCCACTGTGACTGAATTGAAGACGCTATAGCAAATAATTAGTGAGGTTAGAAACTTGCTCCCTAAAACAAGTCGAGGAACCTCGAGGACTCCAGGGAGATGTTAAGGTGGAAGAAAAATATCAAACACAGCTTTGATGCCCGCTAAGATAATAACCAAAATTTAAAGTGAGAAGGAACAAAAGCGAATCATAGAAATCGACAGAAGAAACGAAAGGTGGGATTTGGTATTTCCACCCATTTAATTCATTCCCATAACGACCACGGAAACATATAAACAGAAAGAATGGAAAAACCATCCCCTTTAAAGAAAGGACAAAGGCTTGTATTTCAAAAGGATAACATGATTCTATAAGAAAGTATATTTAACAAGGAAACAAAGGGGGCCGGGGGCCGAAAAAAAGAAAAAAAAAAACAGAATCCAACCTGAAATTCACATTTCTAAAGTTCCATCTAACGAGCAACTCCTCTCCGACTTATTTGAGTCGAAACGTCCTAAAGAATCGGGGACTAATATTTGGGAACAGAAGAGAAAAGAAGCAGCATATATAGTCATGAAGGAGAAGGTGAAGGAAACAGCAAACCAGTTAGAAGGCTTCAAGATCAGCTCTTGAAAGATTGGATCAACAGGGAGAAGCCGGACATGGCTTGCTCCTTGTGCAGTATCTCCTCTTCGAGCCACAGCCTGCTCTCCAGGGCGCTCCTCGTCCGAAACATGAACACGGCATAACCCCCCGAGGGGCTGCTGAACCACCAGTCATGCAAGTCCCACATCATGTCCACCGGCGTTCCATCGATAAATATGGTCTGATTCCCTCTAAAGTTCCACCTGAGCCTCCTCACGCACACCACCCTCTTCTTGTCGACGCACACCGACAGCTCCGATTCCTTGGCGTCCCAACCATCCTCCTTGCACCTGATGGTGATCTCATGATCCCTCCCATCCTCGCGAAACCGAGCCTTGGTCGAGTGAAGGGAATGCCCGAGGACCTGCTCTCTCCGACTAAACATCGAGAACTCGGCAACTGGGATCTTCTCCTCGAATCGTTCGATGTAGTCCCGGCTCATGTCGCCGAGCAGCAAACCGAACTGGGCATCGACGATGATCGCGACGTAGAAGTCATCGGTAGGCTCGGGCCCCGGACCGTACTTGGCAGAGGAGATGTCCCAGTGGAGATCGACGACAGAGCTACCCAAGGCGTAGGACTCGCTCCCTCTCTTCTTCCTCAAGAGCCGTGAATTCATTGAAGTAGGCTTCCAGTCTTGGAGGGAGGGGCTGTCGTCGACGCCGATGGATAAGGCCGGGCCGACGTGGCTCCTGGACCAGGTGACCCTGATGAGAAGTTCCTTGCGTGTGGAGAGCCGCGACCTGTACAGGCAGGTGACGGCGCTCTGGACCGACCTGTTCTCGGGGGGCGAAGAATGGCCGCTGCCGCCCGAGCAGGAGGCATCGGAGACTTTGACGGCGTGCTCGCTGAAGCAGGAAGCGAAGTCCTTCATTGTTGGAGGAAGGAGGAGGAGATGGCTGGAGATAAGGGATTTCTTCCTTGTTTTGCTCGCCATCGGTCTTTCTCTGAGTTCAATGTCGGTCTCTCAACGTTCTATGGCTCGAAACCAGAACGGAAAGGAAGACCAGAGGGAAGGAAGAGAGGTGAGGGAAGCCAAGGGAATCTCTTGGCTGGGAAGTACGACATGGGGGAGGGAAGGGAAGGGAGGAATAATCTTGGCTTGCCTTGTTGCTTTTCATGGCCAGTGCAATTGGCATCTAAAGGAAAGACTTCTATACTGGCATTGGACTTGGTCTAATTACGGTCCTAATCCCTGTACGCTTTGTCCCCCATGGCTTGTAGAAGGAAGGAGAATCACACTTGGTTTAAAAGGAGGAAGTTGTTTTCATTGTTTTCAACTCTTTCCTTCTCATTGCGTGAGGGCTGATTGCTCAAGCCTCGCGTAAATAAAGGATTTGGTGGCAAGCAATTAGGGAAGGCGCAGGGTTGCAAGGAGGCCTAAGAGGAAACCGAGTATATTTATTCCTTGAGGTGATTGGGCTAATGCGTCACGAAGTAGGGGATTGGGTCCACAAAGATTAAAAACGGTCAGCAGACCCACCAACTCCGACCCATCACCCCAAGGCAGAAGGCCAGACGAATAATGTGAGGTTGGAACCTTGGTGAGTAACTCCTCTCATTTCTATTTAATGTGTCCATGGGTTGTGGTATACCACAATGGTAGCTAATATTTCCGGTATTGATAGCATTTAATATACCAACTCTCCTTATCCTTGATTCCAAACACATGGCTGTGCCTGTTTATGAGGGAAGCACTGCATAATTAAATTCATGTCATCACCTAAGTCGTCATCCCGATAACTTACTGCATTAGAAAAGTATGCAGGCTCTGTCTGCTCGGAGGTTTTTCATTCAGAGCCACCTTCATTTGTTTGTGATCCTGAGATCTGTGATTCCAAACTGAGATGTTTGCTGTAGTTTTCTTGGGAGCACATTCGCAGACTTGCTGATAAAGAAAGTCTAGAAATGAGCCTATTGAGAGTATTTCAAAATTCTATTCAAGTAAGAAATGCGGTCCTCCACTTTTAACAAAATCTTTTGCACCTTCGAAGAACATTTTTTTTTTTTTTCAGAGTAAAAAAGACGACTTTTCTTTTCTGATTTAGGGATAATGATTTTAAAAAAGAAAAAACAAATCAGAGAGTCCTCCAAAGCAAGACTTTCTCTTTATGTATACCATTTTTAACATAAAGAAAGATCCCAATTTTTCTAAGGAGAAAAAAAAAGGCACTGCAATCCGACATAAATAGCACTCCTCATTGATGATTTGGATAGTAAGGCACTGCAATCTAAGCAAGATGAGTCATGTCTTTGCAATAGATAACGCCCATCATACCCACAAATTCAAAACCAACAAACTGTAGGAGGAGAGCAAGAACGACACGCATGTTACTGGTTTGCAATTTTGCATGAGAAGGGGTTCAGAAAACTGAAAAAGACATAGCAAACAAGTTGAAAGTCAATGTCACACTTGGTCCCATAACCATTACTGCTTTTCAATGCTCGCCATTTGCACTATTCCAAAAGGCATTAAAATGAGGTATCACTGAAATGAATTTATTTTTGCTGTCCTTTTAGTATTCAAAGAGATGTGCTGAAACAAATAGCAACCGGCATGGTAGAAGAACGAAGGATAACGATCCAAGTTCTATAAAGATTCATGCACATAGGTGTTTAGTTTTGCATCAACTATATACTAGATAAAATTTGGATATTAATATAGGATCAAGAAACCTAGATGATACTTTTTGACTAGTTTTTTTTTTTAAAAAAAATCTGAATTATTACAAATGGTATTAGAGACAATCCGACTTATGGGCTTATGGCTCATGTGGATAGGAGATACTACTGTATAGCCTCATTTGGGCTGATTATGAGCTGATCATGATATTTACGATTAGATTTGAATGAATTTGAATTCTTAGTCTAGTGAAGTATTAGAGGTTAAACAGAGGGAGCATGCAAGGATCCGGGCAAATGTGTATTTAGTCTCATATCAGCTATGTAATGAATAGATCTTGAAGACTTATACAAATCAAAATAACTCAAATAATATCTCCCACCTATCCTTTTTTGGATGAGATTCTTGAAGCTATATGCATACCCATCACAGTCGAAAAGGTAATCGCTTAGAGATGATGGGACAAAAAAATACAAGGGCAGCCCAAGTGCGCTTTGCAATTAATCAACGAGGGCCTCTAGTTGGTCTAGATTAAGCTGACACAATGGATGAGATCCTCAGCTGTCTGTCATTTTCTGGTAAATTTTTACTCCATGTACCACAAGAAAATTGGTTCGAGCTCACATTAAATTCAATACTTGATTTACCAGTTCCATCCGTCTAAATGAAGGGTATATCGTATGGCTAATAAAAGATGTCAGAGGGTATATTGTGAGAAAATTAGTTGCTCGGCACGACAAGGTACTCAACTCGGCACCGAATTCATGTCGATGGGTTTTACCGGGAAGGGTGGGGGCTTGAGATTTGAGGGCGATCGTAGAGAAGCTGCTTCAGCTTCGAGCTTCCAGAGAGTGGGACCTCAGATTTGAGGACCATGTCTTGGAATGAATAGGTTCAAACCAACTCGGCAGACCAAGCTAAAAATTTCTATCAGAACAACTCGGTGGATCATGAAGAAGGGGCCTCCCGTCCGCTCCTCACAGGAAGCCGCCAAACGAATGGAATGTTTGTAGAAGGGAAGAATGGAGCTGCCTCCCCTCCTCACATATTACTGGCTCTGCATTCTGAGTTCTCCGGAGAATTGGCCCAAGCACCGGAGAGAAGATTTGGAGAAGCAGCGGGCGACCGTGACCTCATCTAATGGGCAGGTAAGCTGGGGGTCATATATTTGATCATTTACTTACCGCATTCAATGGAATACAGAGCCATTATACCTAATCTTGTTTGCATTTTAAAAGCAAAGTTGAGAAAGCGAATGCCTCCAAATTTTAAGAAGAAATGGAAGCAGTTGTTTATACGGATATCAACTTGGATGCTTGTGCCTCCTGTCCAGTTCACCTTGCAGCTTTCTTTTCTTCTATTTTTCCCTTTCCTGGCAGTTCTGCTGCTTTCTTCTGGATGGTTGGGTTAACTTGTTCCTTGATATGTGCCTTGTTTCACGACTTTCTGGTTGCAGGTTGAATCATAGATTACGTACTCGAGAGAAATACGAGCAATTTAGACAATTTCCTGTTTTCTTCAAGAAAAACGGTGGAATGCCGCATATGGATCTGAAATCCGAAGCTTCCCCCCAGCCTATGCGTTGACGAGAATGGTGCCAACCGGCAGAATTATGCTGCGCCGCACGTAAAAGACCCTGAGCAATCGACTGATGTGGCAAACTCTAGTTAAATGGCTGCTGGTCTCTTTTCATAAGATCAGGATCGTGTTGGGGGGCAAGATTTGTGAATGAGAAAACTGGCATACTTTTCTTCATCCACGTCCCCGGAACTTCAATTTATTAAATCTGTAATGATGAGGACATCAAATCCAGCAATGCATGTGCAACCCAACAGGATTTATCAAGCCCACCAACTGTTAGATACCTAGAGGAAGCAGCAGCCATTATTAATATCCATGCACGATTCAAGTAAAACTAAATATTTGATCAGTATTTTAAGCGGACAGTCATTATTAAACCTAAAGTTGACACAACGATTTAAAATTCGGGTGGCTCTTCCAAGCAAAAATAAAATAAAATTAAATTATTTAAGTCAGTTTTCTCTACATTGGCTGATGGACCTGGAACAGAGATCATGATGTGATGTGCCTTTCTCAGATCCTCCCTTGAAACCATTGACTGACCACAACGTGGTCTTCTAGTTGAGGAAAGGACAAGTTGCATAGAACATAACCAAGATCTGATTCCCTTTCCCTCCGAAAACAAACCAAGTCAATTAATTGGATAAATACCGCCGCCTTGAGCACCAAGATCTCCTAAGACCATTGCAGCAGCTGCAGCTGCAGCAAGCTGCTTCTAGAATGGATTCGCTGCAGAACTTATGTTTCTAACACAGATTTCCCACCTAGTGAGTTGGGGCAAAAAGACTGGAAAAGCAGGGGAATGCTGTGTATAACCTAAAACCTGATATGATATTCCAGATACAGAGTACGGGAAGAGAGATTGCAAGTACTCTCACCAATCTATGGATTGAGATATCAAGAACTTCTGTAACTATACAGAATTAACCAAACATGTCGTACAATGGTAGTACATGTTGCTCCAAGCTTTAAAATCCGGAGGACTGAGATAATTCTATGATCCAATCATTCTTCCTTTTCATGGGAGAATGCAACCTCATTGATTACTAGCCGCTATCAACAGGGGTAACTCATGCAGCTGAAAGGTTATAACAAGAAGAGCAGAAATGATGATATAAAATTAACCAATGATTTCTGATTTAAAATTAACTTATGACATTTGGAACAGCTCAAGGCTGTGAGAACCATTAGACTGCTGGGCACACCTCAAGGTGGAAATGCTCTTCAGTCTTATGGTGGAAATCAGAAGTTATTAAAGAACGCATACTTCCAGATCGCTAGGTGGGACGGATGTCAAAAAAGCGAAGTAAAAACCTGTACGTCAATCGACAGGTACCGAGATGTCAGCTTCATTAGCAGCATGACCCTCTGTTTGGTGTGGATGCAGAGAAGTGATGTTCAGAAAATTTTAATGAAGCAAGAACACATGTGGAGCATCGGTGGAATTATATCACAAGAAATATCACAAAGATTATCCTTTGTTATTTTCTCACAAATGTAAATTTCGTGGTTGAGAAAGAGGAAGCGCAAAGAGTTGCATCAACCTTCTGCTACGTAGCTAAGGGCTTAGACCCATAACCAACCTGTTGTGGTTCAAATCTGGCCCGAGGGTGACCACATCGGAAAAATTGAAGGAGCTGCCGGAGTGCAGAGGAAGACGAAGAGAGCCATCTCCTGCGACCGATGGCGTACCTGCACAAAGCCTCACCGATGTTTTCGGTGAGGGCTCTCCGATGATCAAGTTAGTGTGGAGTTTTGTAGATCCAGCCCAAAAAGTCTCTTAGGCGTTACCTGTTGGGGTTCTTTATAATTCTGATAGAAGCACTTAGGTGGTGGAGGTATGGCCCGTTCCCATCATGAGTGGGAGTGGCGCACAGCCAGAGTCTGACAGTAGTGTGCGGCGGAGTCCTTTCTTGGAAACGGTAAGACATTTGACAGTCGTGGCAGGTATGGCCTGTTTCCATCATGAGAGGGAGTGGCGTGCAGCTAGAGCTTGATTGTGACACGCGGTGGAGTCCGTTCTTGAGAACGGTAAGACGTTGACAGCCGTGTCAGGGTATGGTTGGAGTAGCACGTCGTGGTGGCGTCGCAATGTACGGCCACATAGGAGGGCGAAGGCACGCATATGGATGCGATGGTTGGCGAGGCCGAGCTCGTCGAGAGGTCGCATCAGGCGTTCGGCGAGGTCGGCTAAATGGGTCATGAGGCCAGCCTAGCATCTCAAGTTCCAAGGTGTGCTCGGTGGAGCGCCCCGAGCTCGAGGGTCGGGGTGCATTACTGAAGAGGGAGCCCAAGCTCAGGGCACGTTGGCAAATAGGGAGGGCGCCTCGAACTTGACCAGGGCGCGTCGGCGAATAAGGAGGGCGCCCCGAGCTTGGCCGAGGCACGTCAGCGAATATCCGAGGTTGAAGGAGCTTTCGGCGGAGTCTGAGGTCGGACTGATTCTGGACAGGACCGAGGATACGTCCGGTCAGCTCTTTTGTTGTGGGTTGGACGGTCCATTTCGCCCCCATCACAGCCCACCTGACATGAAACATGTTTTGGTGGGATCTAAAACTGACGAAGAATCTAGAGCTTGCAAGATAGAACTAACCAAGGAGCGTGGGTTCCCAAGTTTTGCTGTTCGGAGGAGCAAATAATATTGGATTCAGATATTTTTGCTGAAATTACACGACTTAAATTGTTTGGGTCCGTCTTGTGTCAGGGTCTCTGGGATGTAGCTAGACTGTTCCTGCTGGCTGTTCATGGCCTTTTGATGCTGATAGCTTTTACATGGTGGAGTAAAGGCAGGGACGTGGACATTTTTGTGGTAAGAAGGGACACGGACTTTAAAAGACTTCAAATCAATTACGCCCATAGTTTGTTTGCAACTCTATTTACAGCATGCGGAGTTCAGAGACAGTCAGTAACTGTTAAATAATATTCTACATTGTTCTCGGACTTCAGAACTCGAGCCTCTAAGAAGCAGCATCAAGCTTCTCTAAGACTTGCTCTTTAGAAAGATCAAAGATGAGGTGTAGAGACTAATAGTACTATAGAAGACAGGAACATGAACTTTACTGGATGCCAAAGTGTTACAAAGAACAGAAGAAAGTACTTTCTCCAATTTTAGCAGGTTTCCAATCAAAGCAGAAAGCCATTCTGGATGTAGGATAGAGTGCTCATGTTGGGACTTCCTTTATGAACAATAGATTAGCTCAAGAGACAGAATAGCTAGATAAAGCAACTATGTAAATTCAACTTGTTAAAATTACCATAATACATCTCTTTTTTCGTTCCTATTTTTTTCAATTTGAAAATTGTATGCATCGTTATGACATGCTTACGTGATTACATTGTCCAAGTTGCAATTAATTTAGTAAGAAATAGAAGAAGGATCCCTGCAAGTTCAGCTAAAACTCCTCGTCATTTGTTGTTGCTCTCGTTATGGGTATAGACCACCTTCCCAAATGTGCTGTGTAATTTATACATCGGATGACACCTCTTCCTGATGGCCCATCTGGGAAGTCAATAACGCTGACACTACCAGCATCTAGATGAAAATATCCCATCCATTCTTCTGTCAGATTCAGACAATGGGCTATCAGTGCTATATGAACAGCAGGGTGCCCTACAACCACCACATTTCCTTCCGTTTCTGAATAACTAGACATCTCATCGAGCAAAGATCGCCAAGCCTTCTTGGACTGATTCCATAATTCTGTTAGGATGCCATCATCAAAGCCATATAAACAACCTGACTTGGCTATCAAAGTCTCCATTGAATTCTGTTGAATATCAAAAATCAGTGTCAGAAACCAATTGCTGTCTTGAAAAATTAATTAAGCTTATAAAAATCATGCTTTGCTATGTAGTTTTCCATCTCCAAGAAGTGATGATCGGAGCAACCATAGAATTCATTGACAGAAAGCTTCAAGTTTGCTATAACGAAAGAGTGCCATCTAAATAAATTAATTTTTAGCCTAAAGTTTTAAATGATGCTAAATCTTAAATTTTGACCTTCCATGCTTGCTGAAGTACAGGCTCAACTTCAAGGTCTAGCATTTTCTTCACTTCTACATAACGAGGCATACAATCAGCACCCAAGCAATCCGCTGCCTCTTGAACCTACAATCAGGTTTGCAGTTAAAATAGATGACTGCATTGGAAAAGAACGACATTTCATGAAATTAATTGTACTGTTAGGTTTTGGAAAACTTTCAAGAAAAAAGATTCACCTCAGATATGGCCATGGCGGTATCAGCTGAGGCAATTCGTGGGCTACAAATTATACATTTCACTTTCAAGTCCAGAAGTAGTTCTGCAGTTTTCTGTGACTGCAGTCAAAGTGGTCCAGAAATGACTGTATCAATAATACATCAGCTTCAATATACTAACAATGAGGGAACCAAAATGAGCTACCTGTATAACCCCAAGCATGTTCATGGGTTCATATCCCATATTGGGGAAACCGGCCTGGAAAGTAGAAAATTGAAATCATTTTCTTCTTTTGGGATAAGGAAAGCTTGCAAACTAGCTCCAACAACCAAGAATGAGCTACTTTAAGCAACACTCAGCATATATTTTTTTTTTTCAAAATCCACATTTTGAAAAGATATAATGGTTAACAGTTGCCTATATGTGCACATGAACAAAAGGATTTAGGTCATACAGAATAAGAATAAAATGAACACGGTTAGCTCTGATGAACCAGAACAGAAGATGCTGAAACATAGCTTTGGCATTATGAACAAGATCAAGCACTGTTGAAACATATGATAGTTCTACGTGATACAGATATGCAAATGCTCTGTCAGCACATCCCTGTGTCACTTGATAATTGATTCCTAACTATAGTTAGGTTCAACAATTGTGCATTGCACAGAGACATCTAGCAGAAGGCATTTGTTGAACTTATTATACATGGTAGAATGTATCCACAGAAAGTGTCCACGCATACTCTTTCTAGAATATGGGAACTCATATATAGCTGAGTAAAGAGTACTAATCAAAAGGACAAGCACCCAGATTCCCACAATTCATCAACATAGCCAAGCTGGCACACTAAGGCCCTGTTTGGGGGAGCTTTTGGAGGGCCAAAAAGCACTTTCTGGCCCTCCAAAAGTACTTTTAGCTAAAAA
>JAOXJJ010000482.1:966065-986326 GCA_025769935.1 Phoenix roebelenii
TCCTCTTCCTAGGAATTTGTTTCCCAGGAATCATATTCCTAGGAGGGAAAATGCTTCCCGCGAACCAAACGAGCCCTTAGTTGTTTGTCATTTAATGGGTTCGGGGAAAACATTGGTTGGGGGAAGAACCCTCATTTCCTTCTATTTCATTTTCGTTTTCTTTTCCAGGCGGTGGAGTCCATGTGCACCTGCCATCTGGTTGATAGTTGATTGAACCATATCTAGGGAATTAGGAACAAGCAACGGTGGGGGAGGGCCTCTACTTAAATTTTATGAGATGTCAATAATGTAGAGTAATAGAGTTAAAGGAATGGAGTGGGCTGAGACGACGATGGGCATGATCATGGGCTTAATAAGATTGGGCTTCTGTAACGTTCGAATGCAGAAGAGGGAATCTAATTTGTTGGGGAGTGGAGGTGAAGCACAAATCAGAGGGTTGGATAAGATGAGAGTTTAACTATTTGGAATGTTTTTGAAACTTTGAATTTTACGGGGCTATGAGGTTTGTTGTTTGTTCTAATACCTTGCAGGATAATTTTATTTAGACAAAGTTGATATTTATCCTCTATCACATTTAAAATCTAGCCTACGTGTCCTTAATATTGTAGGTATTATTGAAGAATGGATTGTCATTTGAGTTAAAAATATCACTACTCTTTGTTCATTGTATTCTTTGTTTCTTGTATTTGGAGAAGGGGTCTCCAAAGATCGGGGGATCTAAGTCTTGGACTCCAAGGAAAACATGATTCCGGATTTGGACATAGAAATTCAGTATAGGAAAAAAGTATATATATTTTATTATACATATATGTATATATATATATATATATAACACTTGTGTGTGTGTGTGTGTATATATATATTATGAGATTATGTATATATTCCAGTTTACATGAAACACATATTATCCTCTAAATATCACTGCTTGATTCATTGATCTGTTTTGATATTAATTAGTTTACCAACTTAATAGCTCACGCGTCGAGAATTTAATATACTTATTGCAATCAAAGTTTATAAAGTATATATAAGTTGATAAGTTCTTTTTCTTATAAATTTTTATAGAATATAATATTAAATATTTTTTTGTTTATCCTTTTTAGATAAATTGCAATTCAATCAGTATTATCATATATTTTTGTATGAGTTTAATGATTTTCGTATTCTTAACTTCTAAAGTATCTATCTTTCTTTTGTAGATTCTTGATACTTCCTCATAGAAATAATGATGATGATGATGCCATTGACCTCTGATAGCTCTTAGACTATTTATTTAAAAATTATATATATATATTTTTTATATTTTTTGAAGCACATTGTAAATGTAAATTGATAATGTAAATATAATATATTTGACAATATGAATATTTCGAATAATCTGATTGTGACATGTGTTATTGTATGACTTTTATTTTATATTTGTTTGGTGTATATAAATATATACATAGTTTTTTTTAAAAAAATTAAAATATATTTTTTTAAAAAAATAACTCTTACAATGCTTTAGTTTGTTTTTCTTTCTTTGCTCTAAGATTCGTGAGATGAAGATACTGGGCCTGCGCTGGTCAATGGACGGAGTCCTTACACTAGGCCTAACCAAATAATTTCACAAACTACATTTTAGTTTGCATCACATGATGAACACCTCTAGCATTATTACACCTAAAATCCTAAAAAAATCTTGCCAAGATTTTAACACTTCTTAAGAAAGATACCAACTGCTTGAGCTAAGCTTCGGTCAACAGGCCTATAGAAGTGCTACAAGAGGTAACCTGAAAACCTTGAAATGTAACAAGTTTTGGAATGTCAATAACATGTGATATTGCACATATAACCGAAGAACATTTCGAATAGGTTATCAGAAGGGCTGACTTTTTTTGAGAATTATAAAGAAGGATAGTTAATTACTAAGTAATAAATATTATATATAATGGAAATTTAACAATCCTAACTACTAATGCATTTTGTTATTTATTATGTGTAGAAAGTGTTCTTTCTCATTTTTTTAAGTTTTAGTCTCTTCAGATATAGATGTTTCACACTTCCCATGTCCCATGTTTTTCTTTTCTTTTCTTTTTCCAGTGTTTTTACTCACTTTTGCACCTGTTTCTCAGTTGAAGTGAAGTGATTTCGAGCGCTTCCATTAGAATCAGTGATCAGGTAATTACAGTGTCGACTTTTGCTCCTAAACTGCAATTCTACACCTAAATAGAGTCCACTTTTCCAAGAATCTCAAGTATAATGGTTAAACAGTTTATCATTCCATTGATGGTTTATCATTGCCTTCCTAGTTTCATGGCTGCCTTTGTTTGAACTAAACGACGGAATTCTACACCTAAAGGAGAAGTCTGCAGTCTTGTTCGTTGGGACCAATCACGCTGACCCAAATAGCTCAGAGGACTTCCTCAATTCGCCACCCAGTCAACTAGTAGCCTGGGGACTAAGGAAATCATCCTGCCCATAAAAAAGCATTATCAGAATTGGAAACCGGTTCTTCTCCAGCATAACATTTTGGTACCAGCAGGAAGGGAAATCGCATTTTGGCACGATCACTGGATCAACCAAGAACCTCAAACAGAGCTTTCCACCATTGTTCCTTCTCTCCGAAACTCAGCTAACTCGGTTATCAACTATCTTCACCATGGTGTAGAATGGAAACCATGGCTTGGTAGCTTTAACTCAAAGAGGCAGGGAAGAGCTCCAAAACTTGACAGTCATTCTCAACAATGTCTCCCTGACCATGGAAAAAGATGTCTTATACTTGGAGGTGGAGCTCTGACCATCTGTTTGCTGCTTGCTCTTTCGCTCCCATGGTTTGGACTCCATTTACACAATGTTGCTCCTTCCTCCAATTCCAACACAGTCAAAGAATTGTCAAGCTCCTGAAGAAAATAAGGGCCAAGTAGAATTAAAGGAGTTGCTAAATATTGTCTTGTGGCGACTGTGGTGTTGAGGCATTTGGAAGGAGCAGAATGAAAGATTGTTCTTATGGAAGCATCTTCATCAATGGTGATCATCTGGAGATCTTTTTATTCTGGAAAACACCGCTAAGGAGTCGATGTTTTACTAAGGCTCCGTTTGACAGAGCTATTAGCAATAGAATTTTCAGAAGTAGAGATGTGAAACTTTAATATGTGTTTGATAAACAAATTGAGAAAGTACTTTTGGTATGATAAAATAACCATAAAAAATATTATATAATATTATACAAATATAATATATATTAATACATAAATAGTATAATATTACTATAATGTAATATAATATTTTTATAACATAGTAATATAATTTTGTATACTATAGCATAATAATTAACATAATTTAATATTATATAATATAACATATCAATGTATTATGATATAATGTAATATAATATTATATTTATAGTATAATACAATAATAAAGGTATAAAATATTATAATTATTATTCTTATATATTAATATTTTTATTAATATAGTATTTTTAGAAACTAATTTTTGGGTTTCTTATTTTCTTTGTTGGGATTCGTGCAAATTTTTGTAATATAAAAGAACATTTTCTGTAATTATAATATTTTATCATGGGTATTTTGGTCCAAAAAGGAAAAAAATTATAAATTAAAATAGCTTTTCGACGCATGCTAAAAGTGCTTTTTCTTTTCCAAAGCTAAAACAGCTTTCCGATTTTTTTACCAAACACGTCTATTCTACCTAAAGATACTTTTGGAGGGCCAGAAAGTATTTTCTGGCCCACCAAAAGCTCTGCCAAACGGGGCCTTAATCATTTGAAGCTGTTATTGTATTAAGCTGCTCTCTAGGTGTTCCTGCTTACAAACTATCTTAAAGTCACTTTCTAGTCCCAAATAGATGTTGTTGTGAAAATCAGGGTGCTCTAGATCTTCAGAGTACACAGTGCTAGATGTATTGAAGTTACTAGGCATGTTCTTTGCTTTCTTGCTCTTTTCCTACTTGCAACTTACATCATGTGATAATTTAATTGGTTTGAGCGACATGCTTTACAATTGAAATATATGTTTTTCATCCCATGATGGACTCTTGGAAAAAATATCTGGAGCAAACACCCCTTGATATTTGCTTTCTTCTAAACAAGTTATCAAAACATCACATCATGAAACCCTATTATTGAACTTATATCACAAGCACGCATTCAAGTTGTGTGAAACTGTGAATAATTCCCTTTACTATCACAAAATCATGAGAGAACTATATTCTACAGTTTTATACTTTTATCACTACTAAAAGTCTTAATCATTGGATCAATTTTTTAGTATTAAAACCCAAGAACTTGCCATAGTATTCCCTTTATTTGGTAATTAATTAATTTAATTATGAATTATGTTTAATAATTTATAAGCTTGAACCATATACATATGCTTTTTGGGGAACCCTTGTCCAAGAGGGTCTTTCCAGATCTTGGATTTGAGGTCTAGAATTTCTAAATCTCAAGTTTAGCCTTTTCTTTTTTATTAAAGCTTCGAATAAGTTGTGCAAATTAGTTGTAAACTTGGGATAGAACTTTTGAGTTGTGGCTGAACGTGGCAATAAACTTGCAGTAATGAACTAAGTCATTATCTTTGACCCAGGCCAGAGGTGGTGCTCACTGTTATTACCTCAGGCCTGTGCATACACGCATAAATGAGAGAGATGAGATTCAGTCTCTCAGATCATCTCACTTCTTAGAGAGAGAAATAGGGAGGTGATTGCGACAATTTTCACCTTCTCAGCATCTAAGCTGTCAGATAGATAGATAGAGAGAGAGAGAGAAAGAAAGAGTTAGAGAGAGCCTAGACTGAAAACTCAGCCAGTCTGAGAGTTAGAGACCCAACATTAAGTGGCACACACTTACATGCATGGATAGGCCCGAGGGTTGAAAAACTGAGTGTACCACAGTACGATGCTCCCTGTGGCCATAATGTAGCTTGTATGGAGACATATTTGATAAACAATGTGTAGATATGGGGCCATACCATGGTAATACCGTGCCAAGAAGTGACAGGCAGGCCTCTGTTATTTCAAAATTCCAACCTTGGATTGGGCATTTGGGATACAAAAAAATCCTGAATTCCCATTTTTAAATTTTTAGTCTCATGGGACCTAGAAGAACAGGATAAAACTGGATTCAGTGGGTCAGTAACATGGCTATTTTGATGGCTGAGTCTGGGATGCAGGCCTGCAGCATGTGCCTCCATCTTGATGTAAAACTGAGCTATCTTAGCCATTCAACAATTTTTTATTTTTATTTTTTATGTTTAGCTGCTTGACAATATTAAACACATTATTTTGAACTGATGATCTGATATTTTGCTGTTTGTCAATGTTCACCTTATGATCTATAATTCTATATGCTCTCTTTCTTTGTCATGTTAAATTGGCATTGTCTATTGATAGTGCCTCTTAATTTTGAACATGAAGTATGTATCACAAACAATTGTTTATTATATCAGTTAGTTATGGTGATCAACTGCAGCTTCTTGGAGTTCTGGCTCATGTGAAGGCAGAGAAGGATTCTGTGGAAGTTTTGGTGCAGCCAGTGGAAGCTGTTGATAGACTTTTGCAGGAAATGGATAATTTGAAACCACAGATTGAAGAATTGGAGTACAAGCTTGATTCTCGAGGGCAAGGTGTTAAATCTGTTGAGGAGATTCAGTTACAGCTGAATGCTTTGCAGAGCAAGAGGTATCATAACCTACACCCTCTTAACATTTACATAGATATTCCTTTCCTAGATACAATATGTTTGTGCAGTATATTAATTAATAACCTAAAGATGCTCATGCTTATCTTATACGCAGATGAGAGCAGAAAATAATTGTCTTTATGGATTTTCTTTACACTTTATCAAATGTGTACTGGTATGCATTTTCTAATTATGAAGAGTGTGATGGGTGGATTCTGGATACCTGAATTTTGACCAAAATTTGTATTTGATAGTTTACTCTTGGATTCACATATGGATCATCATATGATGTGGTTTGTGATCTGCGTCGAGATCTGGACATAAAAATGATTGTAGGATCCTCACCAAGAGCTGGATATGATGTTTGATTCATTTCTTTCTTAGTTTGTGTCTGTGCACATCATGCTTACAGACCATTTACACATAGGAGACTGTAGCCCACATTCCACCATTTTTGCTATCCTAGAAAGCAAAGACAAAAGAAGGTTGACTACAAACAATCAGCTAGGATAAAAGAAAGGTTGTGGTGTGAAGTTTTAAGACAGGAATCTGTACGTACCCTTACATAGTTAATAGCCAATTTTGTAAATCACTAGGTGATGATACACCAATTCAAATTTTGTGTCATACACCTCATCATCCATTTTTAAGTTTGAAACTCTGATCCGAATTGAAGTTTGAAGCATTATATGGCCTCCAATTTCATCAAGTTGTCTGATTAACGAAAATTAAATGCTGTCTATCTTTTTCTATATAATCTAAATCATAGTTTTCATGATTTTCTAATCTTTCCTTGTTAATAATTGTGCGCCAAGTTAATTATATGAAACTACAAGGCTAAGTTGAGCTATTTTAATTGAAACTTTATGTCATTGGATTAAAGAGATTCCTTTCTTTTTTTAATCATTTCTTATATGGGTTAATTTCCATATTGCATGACCATGAAAAGTATCATATTTTATGGATTGAAAATGAAATGATTGGTTGGTCAGTGAACCACTAACCAGCAGGCATAACAGTTGATCGGTGAACCCGATCCAATGACATTATAGTTGGTAGACTTGTGAAACTGTCACGCCTTGAACTCAGAGCGTAATAGACGCCGCATACTTATATGGCGGACCATACAAGCATGCAAGGCTACAAATCATATCAAAGTAGTAATAATTCTTGAATATTTAGTTAATCAAGATCTTATTCAAATAATTCTTACAATTGTTCCAAAATGACATAAGTCAACATATGCTAACTATTTATGTAAATCAAATAAAGTATTCTAACTAGTCTAAATAGTCTGACTAGAACTTTAATAGCTGAAAGTATCTTCAGAAGATCTAGCATATTCCCTCAAGTTCCGTGCAATCATGTATCTAGATCTAAAAAAAATAGAGAAAGTATAATGAGCTATACTATCCCAGTAAGCAACATAATACTATAAAGTGGATTTAAGCATGCCAAATAAATAGATAATAGCAAGATACTGACTGAAAATATATCAATTTCGAATAATACATATATTTCTTTTGAAATTTATTATTATTTTCATAAACTGATACCAGAAATCCAACATCATGCTATGGCCACGTAAGCCAGTGGCATGGGTCAGAATACACAAAGTACCAAACACCACTATTCTAATCACCGGTGGTTTGATGTCCAAATACCACTATTCTAATCACTGGTGGTTTGGTATCCAAATTAGTTTTTCAGATTACAAATCAATAGGGCTAACGAATTTCCCCATTGGCGGGGCTAGATCATAGCTATACTGAAAATACATACATATAAAACAAAATTTTCATAATTTGCCCAGTTATATTTTTCACATTTTATAACAAAACATTTAATATATTTTAAAATAATTACTATCATAATAATAATATGCCTGACCCGTTTAACTAAGTAAAAAACAAATATTATAATCAAAATTAATAAACTAGTTATTATTTTACCAAAAATTTGGAAAACATACTTGAAAGCATTAGGTTACCTACTTTTTTTCGCTTCAAAATCCGACTCCATGTAGGCAGGTCAGGTTCACCTGTTTTAATATTATTAAAATATCATTAATTTTATCATTATTTTCAAAGCCAAGTAAAGTCAAAAATTAAAATACTACTGGAAATACAGCCTTATGCCCAAATCAGATTGGTTAGGTGGCAGTGCTCGACTACCCGGGTTGGTCTAAACTGGTCAAGATGAGCTTTGATTTAAGTGGCTCAAAAAGTTAAGGATAACCAAAATCTAGGAGGTATCTTACAAGGCTGGGGGTACGGTCCGATATGCTGCTTGGTTATCGAGGTGGTGAACGGCCTCCACCTAGGGTCAACTTGTATCTGAGCAAAAAGAGAGCCAGGGCTTTGAACTAAGATTTCTGGGTCTGACTTAGAGGGAGAAAGAGGCTTAGAGAGAGAGAGAGAGAGAGGAAGAAGAGAGAGTCTCAGCCCGGGTTCAGTCAGGGGTCTAGGTTTGGTCTATTGATGGCACGGCCCATTATAACATCTAATCTACAGGCCAAGAAGAGAATAGGAGCTAGGGAAGTAAATCTTTTTTTTTTTTTTGAATGAATAAATAAGAATAAAATGGGAAGGAAATAAGAAAAGAGAAGAAGAAGAAAATGGGAAGAAAGAGAGGGAAAGAATTTCTGCTTACTTCTGTTTCATAGTAAGGTTTCTGCCTACTGTTTTTTAACCTCCTACCAAGTCTAGGAAAGACTTGGAAGGTTTCTGCTTGCTTGCATGAACTTAACCTACAGAACCAAGAATTTCTCCCTAACTTGCAACTGGCTTTAGATTTTCATTTACGGTCACTTCGTTTCAAAGATAGCTTAACTTGGATTGATGTGAAGGGTTAATGCTCGGTTCTTAGCCAGTCATTAATGGTTAAACATTTTTTTTTGGATAACAACTTGATCCTTCAAACCAATTTTATGTAGACAAGCTACAAGCGGATGTCTGATGCAACACACATGAGTGTTTGAGAGAGAAGCAATTTCCTGAGCACTAGTTATGATGTGAGAATTTCGAAGCAGAGAAGGTATTCCGTTTGTGAACCCAAGAATTATAATTTTGTGGGAACTTCTATTTTTACAATTAAGGAGTGTTTTTCACCCTCGTCTTGGTTTAGTAGCATTACAAGAAGGATGTTAATGTAGGACAACCTAAAGGGGTTAGACTCTTCATGCCGCTTAAAATGATGCCATGCAGAAACAATGAAATATAGATAGTAAAGAGTAAAAATAAATAACTTTCAATGTCCTTCCACTTGAAGGTTCTAATATGAAATGCAACCTAATGCATCATGTCATAAAATGATGCTTAAAAGATTAAAGATGATATCTGATTTAGATTATCTAAGCAAATAAACCACTATTCTTCTGATAGAAAAATCAATGCATAAGTACTATTCAAGATGGTAATTGTGAAATGAGGGTTGTTTGTCAACTGATAGGCCTCTTCAAGTGTAAAAGACATCTCCAAACTTGATCAGTAGTGGAGTACAAAGATGTCCCTTAATCAGCGATCAAAGGAGCTTGAAGCAATCTCGTATTGAAGAACCAAAGTATTGATAAAGGCTTAAACAAGGATGCTCCTGCGAGGAATCACAACAACCCCTAAAATATAGGTTTTATGTGGGATTTGAACGGAGAGAAAGTTCAGTTTTGGGGCTGAGATAGTAGAAGAGGGAAAGCAATTGTTTAGAATTCAAGGTAGAATAAGTAGGTATAGGACTATGGGGATTTAGTAGTTAGGCTTTTTAGGATTTCTGAAGCAAAGATGGTGAAATAGCTTAAAACAGAAAATAAATGGATAAGAGAAATAGGAGTGGAGAGGAAGAAGTGATAAGAACCCGGAATCACACCAGAAGGCCTCACACCCACTTTGCATCGTATGAAGGAAAAATTCATAGAGAAATCTGATTTCATCCAACCACCTTACATGAGATTTTTTTTCTTTTTTTTAGCAGGGGTGGGGTTGCCACTATTTATAGATAACTTAGAAGTGGCTTAAAGATGATTGGAGTGCTGCTCTTCATTCCCAAGTAACCATTAATGGCCAAGTACTGTGGCTTGTAGACCAGTATCTTAAAATACAATTGAGTGCCATGTGAGATGACTTGCCAGCCAAGTAACATTAAAATAAAAGAAGGCTTGCTTGGCACTCAGACCTAAGTGATTAAATAAAATACAGATAATGGTAAGAAAATACTTAAAAAATACATGGGTCTATTTTTAGAACTCAACAATAAGACTTAAGAACTTCATTTTCAGTTCTCATGGTCCGTGGAAGCTCCCAATCAGCTCTATATAGCTTCATCCTCTATCCATAGATTTTGCTTTCAAGTTCGATGCTGATAATAAGTTTTAAACTCTTGTCGATCTCTGTTAGATGTGTGAAGAGGTAGTGTTAGAAATACATTATCTTAATAAAGTTTTCTAGGATGTCTCTTTTTTGTACTATGTTTGAATATCATGTGAAATGGGAGTTTTCTCCACTGATATGTTAGTTTGCAATGAGAATATCATGGTTTTTCCCTCAAAAAGAAAACAGAAAGTCATGGCTTGACATCTTTAACAAGGGTTCAAGGCTGAAATTGATCTTACACATGTTAACAGCCTGCAAAAATTTTTATGGAGTATTTCTTCTAAAGGATATAAAAAAAAGTTTGTTAAAAAAACAGAATAGTGGGATTTAGGAACTATGAATGTTTTCATCCTATATAGTCTAGTAGATCTCCTCTTCTCTTTCCCATATTACAGCACACAATGGGTCCAAGCACATATTTTAATGCCTGATTTTGTGAAAACCACTGCGTCACACCCCTTTGCACAAATGGATGAAAATAGCCAACTAAATAAAAGCATAATGAAAATCAATGAAGTTTATACAGCTAGCGTCGTCTTTTTGACTAAGAATGAGAAAGGTTTTGTGTGGTTGACATATAAAAATTTTACATTTTGATACTGATTACTAAATTTCTTTAATGCTTTCTTTCATTTTAATTTGCATTGTGAATTTCTTATTCATGATGTTATTTTTTGATTGTCTGATGCATGTCAAGCCATTCAAACATTTGTTTCCATTATATATCCCTATTACAAGATGTATTGCATTTTAAGTTGACTTTTAGCATAGTTACATATTTTTTAAAAAAACTTGATAAATAATGGGGCTATATTGGGAAAAATTGAATAGATTTTCCATGTGGAAAATGTGTTTGGTTTTAATTTACTCCACTCTTTTACGAATTGACCACTCTATCTTCAGGAAGAGTTAACTCCTTTTCTCCAGCAAGTAAGAAAAATAAAGAGTAACCAGGGAAAGTTCATGGCAGGATAGTTTGATTTTACACCTGGGATTTCATTAATGTTAACTGTAATCTGAATTATGTTGTTTAAAAGATACCTTCTCCACTTTGTATTATAGATTTAGGGCATTAGGTAGAGAAACCTTTATAAGTATAAGTTAGCAGTTATTTAGATGTTAATCATGTGCACGATCTCATGGAGTTAATTTGTTCTCCAAAACCTGAAACCTGTCACCTGGCAGCAGTTGGAGGTTTTAATTTTTGAAATATGATTTTGTCCTTAAATCAATGTTTTTAAATATTTTGACTTAGGAGTTTTTCTGGAAGCATTTGGTTTCAAAAAGAAAAAGAAGAATATAAGGTGCAGGGAAGAAAAATTTTACTAACCTGAAGTTCAAGGTTTTGCCCCTGAATTTACTAGACTGACAAACACCTAGTTGTGTAAAATCTTGGCTTTTACAATTGAAATGATGTAAGATCACAAAATATCGTAATTTTATTCAGTAATTTCCTAATGATGTGGTCTGGAGTTGATAATAATTGAACATATTTGAATATGATAACCACTAATTATAGTTTTATATATCCTGATGCCTATTTCTGTTGATGTACATATCCTTTTATCTCGAAACTGACTTTAGCAAATTTGAGGGCACTATCCTAATAGTAATGTTGTTGCAACTTGCAACATAATCTTGTTCAAATACTCTCTATTTTTACTTATTTTTTTTTTGGTTTTTGCGAACAGGGATTCACTGAATAGTGAGGTAGAGAATCTGAGGGAAGAACAAAGATTTCTAAATGATGATTTATCAAACATGCAGATGCGGTGGCATGCTCTTAGGGAGGAAAAGTTAAAAGCATCAAGTATATTGCATAAAGTCAAAAAGGCAGATGAGGATCTAGCTCTTCTAGCTGAGGAAAAAGCTCAAGTGGACTTTGATGAGAAGGTATCAGAAAAGTCTTTCAGTATCTATTGTCTTGCTTTTTTTTTACTGGTGTTTGGAACTTATCTTGAGAGGATTTTCTGTTCAAATATATTAACTATTAGTATACATCCAAAGTTATTCTTTTTTGGACCAATTGATTCTCAACTAAACTATTGTCTTCATATTCGCACAGTCACATACTAGTGGTTATCTTGATCCTTTTAAAGAATCATAACCTTTAACATCGGCAGTCTTTTCTAGCCTTCAATTTCATACTAACATAAATGAGATTGCTTTTTGTTCTGCATCTGACCCCCTGAAAGGTGAGATCGATGAGCTCAGTCAAGATGTGCCTAGATTTACATGCTTAACTGCACTATGATTGTGCTTACTGATATTATCAATTATAGATATTTCTATTTCATTGTAAGCTCAGTATATCATTTCTTCACAATTCTCACCACCTTATGCTATGTGTCAGTAACGGAAATAAATATTTTTCAAATAGATAATGTACAATTAAAAATAAGGAGATATGATGATTATTATTCCTTGTTGTTACTGACTAATGGCGTATAGCTTCTGTAGTAGTGTTTCTTTTGCTTAGATCTTGAACTTGTGGTCCATAAATAATCTATTCGGATAGGTATCTGAAAACCCTCAAAAAGCTGATCTAATACTCAAACCTTCCTTGCTCATCTCATGTACCATATAGCAGTATTTGCATTCGAAACTTCTCTGGCTATATGAATTTAATCATTCATGTTGTTCTCCTGTCAGTATACACCAACCTTTCAATCAGTTCATAACTAACTCATTGCGATACTATTACATCTTGGAACTTGCCGCCATCATTGCTCTAATGAAAGCTGCTGAATATCTCTTAGCCTCTGTCTCAACACCTTAAAATAAACTGAGGGCAAGGAAGCTTCCATAGCAAGCTTCCTAAATGCCTCCGTTCTGAATTTTTTTTTGAAACTCACTTCCTGTACCTGCTCCTGCTTCAAGTAACTAAGCTCTGCATACCGTGAATTATACTATAATTATAATTAAATTCATTATAATCATCAAAGAAGACAAGAATTGTGTAGTCCTCCTTAATAGTTACACTTTGTTTAATCTGATAGAGGAAGGAGTTGAAATTTCAAGTTTCATTGTATTTTCGGATTTCTTTTTTGGTCCTAAGGATCTTGGGATTGTATTTCCTATTGTCAGGAGTCCAAAGTTATAACAATGTTTATGTTATGGAGTTTTAGGTTCACAAATAGTTACTTTTCATGTCAAAATTCTGTTAATTGAAGCCCTCGAGCCATAATAGGTGAAATGAGAGTCCTTCTAGGAAGTGTTTTCTAACTTTTTAAAGAGAGAATTTAAGTTATTGTGATTGATGGAAGCAGACGTCTTAGCCTTCTTCCCTTATTTCTTAATTCTTCCCTTATTCTCTATATTTTTTCTTTTTCTACCTCATTATCTTCGTGTTTACTTATTTATTTTTTTCTTGCTATGCACATACTTCTCTTAAGCTTGGTTTGGATTTTACCCAGGATAATGAAAGAAGTGGAAAAGTAAATCAACGGAAGGAAAGATAGAAAGGAGAAGAAAAGAATATTGGGATTTTCTTCATGTTTGGTTTGACCAGAAAAAGAAAGTTGTAGGAAAATGCCTTCTGTTGTTTTCTTAAAATTTTACTACCTTTTGAAGAAGATAACTGTAATTCTTATAGAGAAACTTTAGTTATTTATTTTCTCCTTTGTTTAAGAATTATTTCATTTTCAAACAGTGGAAAGGCTGCCTTTAACCTTATTTTCTTACTTGCTTTTGACCTTATTTTCTCACACTTTCTTAGCAACCTAATAACACCTTAATCTAATATGTTCACAAAACAGATTTTGTGTCATTTTAAAATCCAACTTGTTTCGTTCCTTCTTGATTATTTAAGGCTTCTAATAGCTATGAGATCCAATTGCAAGCCTTAAACATCCTAGTATCTTATTTCCGGTCCAAGTCTTAAGTACTAGTATTTAGTACGGTGCCAACAGTAACCTATCAGTATGACGGGTTTGGACATGGAAACCAGTTCAAATTGGTATACACCGCACGTACTGATCTGAACCGGCTAGCGCAAGCTAGTACCAAGGCTGGTTTAGCCAGTATTTGAGCCTAAACCTTTTATTGTGGCAATCACGAATTCATGGGTGCCCTTGGGTGTCTTTTGTCCAATAAAGAGAGGGAAAGAGTGTGTGTGTGTGTGTGTGGAAGGGTGAAAGGGAAGGAGGGAGCAGTGGCCTTCCACCCACTGTTGGCCTCCTTGATGTTGGATTTTGCTAAGCTTAGGTGAGTTTTCTTTCTCCCGCCCGGCCACTAATTTGCTAAATTAGACCAAAATAGGTGACTTTTGTTGCTGCACTCCCCTCTTGAAACCTGCAATCTCGATATCACTATCAGCCTTCAGCATCACACCTCACCAAAAAGCACTCAAACATGAAAAAATAAAATATATTTTTTTATGGCACAATGAAAAATGAAAAATCACTTAATATTCATTTTTTAAATCAAAAGTTAAAAATGCAAAAAAAAAAAAAAACAATGGTGTCTTGGTATTGATCTTGGTATGCAACAACATACCATGAACCCTATAATGTGAATTGGTACCATACTGAAAGGCTACAATATAACCCTCGCTAGACCCCACATTGGCAAGAGTCTTGTGCACTAGGACACCCTTTTATGTTATGTTTCTCTGAATTATGTTAACATAAAGGTATGGCTAACATTTTGCTGAAGGCTTTTGATTGAAATGATTTTCTGTGAACTTTCCAGCATTTAGCAGAGGCACTTGTACCCTTACTGAAGGAGAAACAGAAGTTACAGCAAGGGCACACAGATTTGAAATTGAAACTCGAGCAACAATATGATGAGCAGGCAGAAAAGAAAAGGAGCTTTCAACAAGAACTTGAGATGCTTTTGACACTTAATACTCGGATTAAAGAGTAAGGTTCTTGTGGAGATGAAATTCTATCCATGATATTCTTGTCCCTAATTTCAGCTACAATTTTGTACTTGCAACATCATGTTAGGTATCTTAATTCCAAGAAAGTAGAAAGGCTGAAGGATTTACAAGACAAGCACTCGTTAGCTGAATCTCAACTGCAGAAATGTGAAAACATGAAACGGGAGATTTCAGCTGAATTGAACAAGAGTAAAGAGCTATTGCGTAACCAAGATCAATTAAAAAGAAATATTGATGACAACTTGAATTACAGAAAAACAAAGGCTGAAGTAGAGGAGCTTACTCATGAAATTGAGTCACTAGAGGAGAAAGTTTTATCTATTGGAAGCATGTCCACCATTGAAGCAGAACTTAAGAGACATATGCAAGAAAAGGAGAGACTTCTTTCAGAGGTAACAATGACATATTAGTTCATGATTAATGCTTTCCTTACCAATTAACATTCCAGAGATACTCCTCGGTCTTGTGTTCAAATGGAACCAATTAATGGTTTTCGCTTTCTCTGTGTCCAAAAACATATTGATGGACTAATTGCTAACCTTGTGGAAAACAAATATTCTAAGTTGTTTACAATTTTATATCGTTGGTGTTTCATAAGCCATAATTTGCATTGATTGGTACACCATGGATGCACAAGTTAGTCGACAAGAATGCTTGTAACTTCGAGGCTATGACTTTTAAGTTAATTTGGAGGCAAACCACTATTAACACAAAATTGGAAAATCATTTTATGAGCACACTCTTAACACTTTGCACTTCATGCTTATCCAGATAAAACTTACTGCAAGATCTTGAAAGACAAACGAACAAGGACACAAGGTGACTAAACAACTAAGGGATCTCATAGGTTTGCCAACAGATCTCATAGGTGACGAGCATTTGTTGTGGAGATTGTTGGATGTTATCCACCAAAAAGGTGCCTTGGGCTAGCACCATTTGGCTTGCCAAATACGTTCTAGTATTTTTGTTTGCAAGTTAGGGCATGTTTGGGCAGTAAGAAGTGGACCAAAGTCACTTCTTGGGCTTTGGGCTGAAAAAAGTGTAAGATGAAAGTTATTGTAGTCCCAAAAGTGACTTTCATCTAAAATAACTAGAAAGAGAATAAAGTGACTTTAGACTTGAAAGTGGAGAGATCGATTTAGAGAGAAGACGCACTTTTTCTTTGATCTTGACTTCGGTCATATTTTTAGTATAAATATTAAATAAATTAATAAGAATATTATTATTTGCTATTAATAATAACCATGGTCCACCGTATCGGCCGGTACAGACCGGTAGATATCGTTCCGGCCTAGAACCGGTATCGAATCAACGTGGAATCCAGTATCGGTAGTTTATCGTTGGAGAACCTGTATGGGACCGGTATGGGACCGGTATGTACCGGTCTAGGCCGCCACCGGTACCGGTATGGCGGACCTTGATAATAACTAATGTTAAATAATTAATTTTAATGCTATTTAAATATTATAAATATTATTATTTTATTCAATTCTAATTAATAATATTAGTAGTTAATAATATTGTTATTATTTAACTATAATATAATAATTATTTAATATAATTATGATTTGTTTATTATTAATTATATTTAATAGTGAATAGTTAGATTACAAAGTTACTCATAAAATAATATTATTTTGTTCAGTACATAATAACTACTACTATTAATAATATTCTTAATCATTATTCAAATAATATTAGATGAGTAATCATAATATTCCTCAAGTATTAAAAAATAATATTGAATAACGCTCCATTGTGACAACATTGCAAATTTGAAATGCTCCATTGTGGTCCGAATAGAAGAATTATATTGAATAATGCTCCATTGTGCAAGCTCTCCCATCCGAACAGAAGACTATTATTAGTGTGGGACAGGAGGGCTCTCCACCAGTAATGCTGCCATAGGAGAGCCAGATTTGGCCACCACCATACTCACCATTATAGTGGTGAGCCAATTCAGGCTCGTTGCGACCGTCAATGCTTCTAGTCATTGCTCATCGCCACTCACCGCCATCTAGTTCGGAAGAGAAGTGAGGAGAGAATTAAGGGAGAAAGAGAAAATAGAGGACCGGGGGGTGGGAGGTTGGAGAGGAAAGAGGGGGGACAGTTCTTGGCAATGAAAGGCCATAGGACCCGAGCATATTCTCTGGAGTTTCTCTTTAGAGAAAGGCTAAAGAACCCTGTTTATGTTCATCACTATAGTGCATGTTTTAATCTATATCCACAATTCAATCTTTAAGGAGACTTCATGTTATGAACATTATTATGTAGGAAAGACTTGGAAGGTGGTGATTTTGAGCTTTTACTTGAGTCTAGGATGTCACTTGGGTGGACAAATTGATCTAAATAGGAAGAAGAAAATAGAGTTGCTAGGAAGAAAGGGCAGAAGAAAGAAAGAGGAAATTAATGCAATAGCCAGACTTTAGGAGCCCACTCGGGGTGGTCAAATGACCACAATGCCTCTTACCATACTTGATCCCATGTCATTGTAACTTAAGAACATTACCTATCATGCCAAAGAAGACCAAATCATAGACTAAGTCCTAATATTGGTGATGACATGATAACAATTATTTTACTAGTTTGGACAAGGGGTAAGACAATGGATTTAGGACCTAATTTGTCTCGGTTTATCGTGGCCATCACAGATTGAACTAGTTAGAGATTGGGTCCTGGGACGACCAGGGACCCTGGGTCCATATGAACTAAGGCATCTTGGTTGTCTTTGGTTGTTTTCAGTTGAGCAACTTTGTTGGTGATGGGTAGTTTGGAGGTGTAATAAAATGGATTCAGGACCTAATTTGTCTTGGTTTATCCTGGCCATCTCAGATCAGTTAGAGATTGGAACCTGGGATGACTAGGGACCCTGGGTTCATATGAACTAAGGCATCTTGTTTGTCTTTGGTTGGTATCAGTTGAGTAACTATGTTGGTGATGGTGTTAGCCTGTACCTATTGGGACAAAGATGGAACCTGGTGAAAAAGGAGCCCGAGGCTTTATCTCTTGTTTTTGCTAGTGTTACTTGGACACTCAGCATCCAACTTCAAAAAGCAGATTCCGATATGTATCCAAATCGGATGTGACAGGTACTTGGATACTTATAAAATTCTTTATTTGCAGCTTTTAGAAATTTTTGGAGAGTTGGATCATATCAATAGTGAGTTAGAGCCCTCCATTTTGATGTTAGAAGGGAGTAGGTTAAGAAACATGTATATTGAAAGACCTTATGAACAGCATCTTTTAATTTAATAGGTGTTTAATTTGATAAGCTTCATGTCTCTTTGTAGTTAAGATGCTTCGAGTCTTAAATCGTTTATTTTTATGCAGACTTCCAAGGCTTCTTGAACATGGTGCTGATGTCATTATATGTTAATGTTTTTTGTAGTCCTGGTGATTGTAAGATTTACTTGGCCAAATGATATGGGTCACTCAGTCTATATAACTTCTGTTAATATAACCAAGAGGAACGTAAATTTGAGGCTCTTTGAACAGGATGCTTGGAGTCAGACTGAGTGTTTTCAAAAAGGAGAAGGCTTCATTCATTTATATTAATAAGATTTTGGGTCTCTATGAACACCTAACAATCCTAATTAGTTGATGGCCTTTGGACAGATTCAAGGCCATCAAACAAACAAGAAATCAAGTGAATATTGGAGGGGTTGGTGACGTTGGTCCGACTTTGTGTAATTAGCAATCCAAAACTACAAGGCTGTATGCACTGGCCATAGGATGCTGAACAAGCACTGCATTCAATTTCTTGAGCTGAAACTACTATCTACTAAAACTGTTAAGAATGCAAGACATTCATCAGAGTTGGTTTCTTGAATACTGCACTTGACTCAACTTTTAATCAGATTCATTGCATATGGATAGCATCAGATAGTTGGTGTTGATTCTGTATGAGATATAAAACTACTATTTTGCTGATGATTTTATCTGAACTTCTAATTCCCACCACTTAAAATATTCAATTATGCACAGGCTGTTTAAACCATAAAATTTCAAATGGCAAATACAACCTGCCTCACCACTGTATTATTATCTAGCATCTCATTTTCCCATCATTACAATTTGAATGTTATAAGTTTTGTGGTTCATGTTAAACAAGCATTTGTCAGACTCAAGGCTAACTTGTTCTGAGACTGCAAACATACTAATGATGCTTAGAAATGAATGTTATTCATAACTGTTAATTTCCTGTACTGCACTTGGACTTGAAAATTAACTGCATGCTCATGGATACATTAGGTAGTTGTATGAGGCTTCCACATTCGATTTAAAACTACTAGTTTACTGTTGATGCCTTCTGGACTATATAGTTATATGCAGCTTGTCTAGTCTTGCTGTTGATGTTGCTGGGACTTTCAATTCCCTTCCTTTTGAGCATAAGATTTCCAAATATGCATAAGCAGTTAGAAGCATAAAATCAGTAATCTGGCAAATACAACTTACCTTTGTCAATTAAATGTTTGATTTTATGGTGTATTTTCAATTCATGATTAATGAGCTCAGATAAAAAATTGTGCCATCAGAATTCTAATGTAATTTTCATATTGAAATAAGGAGAGGCATATTAGCTCATTGATCAGCATCTGTTGCATTGTTTTGACCTGGTATGATGAAACATTGTGATCGGCACCATTTAATGCTATAAAGCCAACTTACAAAAAACCGGTCAACAAGATAACCATAAGCATTACTCTAATTTTCAAGCTTTTTTGCCAACTATTTGGGCTTGGCTTTATAAACCCTCTTTGGCCAAGCATTCATAATCAGGGCTACCCTGGATGTTATTATTATATATAAAAATAGATGTATCATTATTATAATTAACTTCTAAGAATAGATAGCATGCTAGAAGTTAAAATACTCACTAGCTGGATTAAGGCTCTTTTACCTAATATATATGCAAAAATGGGCAAATGTTGTTTGGAAGCTTCCATGTTTAGCATCCGAACCATGGTCTGACGAATCGGCCCGTACCGGCTGGGTTGGACCGGTTCGGCCTGTAACCGGTACGTCGGAGCAGTGGAAACCGGTACGGACCGAACCCAGCCGGAGCCGGGGAAGATGAAGAGGAGAGAGAGAGAGAGCAGGGAAGAGAGGGAGGGAGGAGTGGCCTTCGCCGCCCGCGGAGGGCCGGGGGGGCGGCAGAGCTTGTGGGGGCGCGGCGGAGGCGGAGGCCGCGGCCGCGGAAAATAATTTAGGAATTTGTAAGTAAAGTTGGCAACCGATTTACTGACTTCACTTAAAATTTTTCAAATTAAAAAACCGTGGCCGCATCCTCGGCCTCTGTCACGCCCTTGCGGGCTCCCCCACCCGCCCCCCCGGCCTC
>JAOXJJ010000482.1:991249-1017899 GCA_025769935.1 Phoenix roebelenii
ATGCGACAGTACACCCGTCCAGTCACCTCGCAGGTAAACCCCTCCCCCTCTATAAAAGGGAAATTCCCTGGAGGGGGGGACTCTCTCTCTCTGGCCTCTGCCTAAAAAGAAATACTTACATTCTACATATCATCCTCGCCTCCCCTCTAACTTAACCATCGGAGGGCCGGCACCGGCAAGCCTGGCCACCGGCTTCAGTGCAGGTCTTCCGGAGGACGCCGCCCGCCGATGGACCGCCGCCCATCGACCCACTCTGGAGCTCCTCCTCCTCGGCTGAGTGATTGCCCCCGGGTCCAGTTTCCAGCAACACCTAGTTAGAATCATTTGCTAATCATGACTAAGATCAGTATTTCCTGTTTCTTGCATGAGGTGGATATTATCATCCAATTTTTGGATGATACAACCCCATGCTACTCTAGACAAGAGGCAGGGTTCGATTCCATAGAGTGTTAACCTTTGTTTCAACAACTATTACAATAATAATATGTTTGGTTAGGGAGTGTTGAGAGCTGGAATGAAAATGGAAATGAAAATAAGTCACTCCCATTCCAATAATTTAGTTAAGAAAAGTTACATTCCGATTCTAATTTCAAAGAAATAGAAATGCTCCAATCCATCGAAACCGAATTCTAACTTTTCCTCGGTGTTTAAATCCTATTTCGATTCTGATTTCGATTATAGTCATGAACAAAATATATCGAAAAATATGATCATCCTGATTCCGATTCTAATTCCGGGCGTAAATTAAATACACCTTAAGTCATGATTTTTTGTGGAGGGGCTTGGTCGACCCATGGTGCATTGGTTTCGGCCTACATATATGCGGTGGAAATCAAAGACTCATTTGGTACTAGTAGTCTTGCTACAGCCTAGATATTTGTAGCTTGAGTTCAACATAATTTTTTTTTCTATTTATTACTAAAAAGGCACTCACAGCACAATCGAGAGGGCAATTGTGTAAGAACATTACCTGTCCAATTTGAAAGTAAGATGAATCTAGTGACAACACGCCCTACTCCACTATATCAAATATAATCATATAAATTAATCCAAATACGTTTTAATGCTTCAATAGGCAATCAATGTAAATTATATGTCACCTTTTGGCATATGCCCTTTGTCCCACGTCAATCACATCTCCAAAAGTAAGGATCAGGAAACATCACACATGACATCATAAATGAAAGTTGTATATAAATTGCATTTCTTGCTGCGTGCGCAAACTTTTGGCCCTCGTCAGCATGGCCGCATGAGCATTGTACTTTTAGCATAATAAAGGAGAATATGAAATAATTAATAGGAGGCTATCAATCCGCATAGGATAAGAATATATTATATAGAAATGTTATATTTTTAATATAATGCATATTAGCTTATATTTTTTTGGATAAGTAAAACTTCCAAATTAAAAAAATATTTAGAAAATTTTTATTTTGGTAGAGAAAGAAATATTTTTTCATGATAAGATTAGTTTGAACTTTATAATGCGTATTCCTAGTTTTTGGATTTTTTTTTGAATTTTAGAGAAAGACTCTTTTCTATAATAGATATAGAAAAAATAATTTAACTTTTATTGTATCAATTATAAATATTAAAATAGCTTTTTAGAATTCAATTTTAAACATCATTTTCATTGATATAATTTGGTGACTAAGAGGAAAAACGTGATAGTATTTTATTCAAAATCAAATATGTAAAAGCTGTACTTCTTTTAGCTATAGAAGAGGTTTGGGTAGAACTTTTTTGAAATTAAAAGAAAACTGTACATGAATGTTCTAATTATTATTGGCAGAGCTCAAAATTAAATGGAATTTGGTAATTCACACGAATGGGTGAGAGTCGTGGTTCTGGATTTGTTGCTAAAGTTACATGAAACTTAATCTCCAAATTATCCTTGATCTAATTGATTATAATGTAAGGTGTATCATGAAAGGTCAAGCTTCATATATAAACCCAAAAGACCCTTCAATGTTAGTTCACATGAACTAAAAATCATGATAGAAACAACTAGTCTCCAGCGAATTATGATTTGTTGTTTAGGGCAAGGTCTAAACTAACATGTGTTAGGTTAGAAGGCAACGATAATCAAGCAAACTCTAGGATCTTCAAGAGTGATAGACTAAACACGTAACATGACAAGTTATATTAGTATTCTACTTCCATATTAAATATGAAAATGAAGATTGTTATACAAATAAAAATATTTAGTTTAATTTAAACATTCTCTTAGTGGTTATGCGATCCGCTTAGACACTGGGCTTTTGGATTTTCGAATCCTCGGTGGTGCAATCCCAAGAATTTAGACCTAGGTAATCATTATACATGTTGGTCTCCTTCCGTCGCTCTTACAAAAAAAAAAGATGAAAAAACTTAATATTATTATTATAAATTATACAAGAAAAGATTTTACAAAAAAACAACATGTAAGTATTGATTTTATGAAAACAATGAATTTCTTTTCCAGATTAATGATTGCATTTTGGAATCCTCAAACGATTATACATGAGTGAAAATAAGGAAAAAAAAAGGGAATAGAATAGAAGAAAGAGGAAAGCAAAATCTTTGCAGAGTTATTGCGAAAAAAAAAGACTCTTAAATCTCAAAAACTATATGTGAAAAACTATTTGTAAGAAAATATTAAGGACTCATTTGGTTCATAGAAAAAGAAGAAGAAAAAGTAATGTTAATGAAAAAACAAAAAATATCTTTTATTTGATTGGAGTTTTCAAAAAAGAGAGATAGGAAAGTTTCCAAAGTTTCTATGTTTTATAAAAAAGAAGACTCCATGGCACATATGGGAAAGCTACTTTTCCATTGGTTGGATATTGAGATTTTTTTTCTTTCCAAAAGTATTCTTAAGTTATCAAAAATCTGAGGATATAATAGGTATTTCATATAATTTTTTCAAAAAAATAGATACTCAACCAAATATAAGCTATTCTGAAATGTATTATTTTTTCATGATCAACCAACCAAATGTACCAAAATCATTTTTTCAGGCATTATAGTCTTAGGAATCGTTTTTCTAGAAATGTATTCCATTAAAAAAAAAATCAAATAGGTCCTAAATAACCCAACACTTAAGCGAGCTAAGAAGCTGCAGCGAAGCATCTTTAGCACGAGCCTAAAACCGATTTATTTATAAACTATGAACTTCAGATTCCACAGCCAGCAAATCATATACCGAACCCTCATTCATGATTCACCTTGCATATTTTAAAGTGAAACATCAACTTATACCTTCCTTAATTATATGCCTCTCGCATGCATACCAGATACCAATAAATAAAACCCAGGCATCACATGTCCATATCCAAAAAGATAGCTATAATACCAACTTTCTTTTGTTTAAACGACACCAAAAAGATAGCTATAGTTTTTCTCCATTTACATCAGCAAACATACCTCCACTTGCTACACAAACGACACCACAAAAAACTTTTATTTGCTTTGCGGACATCATCTCCCAGCCTGGAATCAAAGGTGGACCTTCTCCCACCACCCATGGTAAAATATAATGGCTTACATGACAGTAGCCAATCATGCTAGAGTTCCAAGGCCTTCTTCCCTTCCAAAAAAAAAAAAAAAACTCCACAGTAAAAAATAAAATAATACCAAGAACTCACCATTCATTTGGTAGCAGCAAGAAGTGGGAGTCTCCTTAATCCCTTCCATCATCTCTCACCATTAACGTCCCCACCATTATCTCCACCACCCCAGCATTAACCTCTCAGTCCCAAAGTTCCGAAGCTCATCCATCCATCACTTTCCTCTTTCTCCAAAGCTGAGCTCAGAGTTGGTGTTGCTGTCGTCGTTGTCGCGGCATCGTAGATTCTTCTTTCGATTCCAGAAGGCACCACTTACGTGGCAAAAGATGGAAAAGTCCACTTCCAAAGTGGGCTTCCTTTTCCCGTGCAACCTTTCCACATTCCAGTCAAAAGCATGGCGTACGGGGCAATCCACCCCCCACCGGTGAACGGTACCGCCGGGTGACCGTATTTTTTTTTAAAAAAACCGGCATTTATGTAGCCCTAACATAAGTACATCATGCTAAATTAAAAGAAGTAAAAAATAAAAAAAAAAAAGAAAAAAACAGTTAACATCGTCCAGATGAACTCTCCGGAGTGCCGGACTACAAATGAAGCGACCCAGTCTACTGCTTTGCTCATCTTCCGTAACACATATGCTGCCTGAAAGGAGGTAAACTCTTCTGCCAGTCTACGAATCTCATGTCCACTCCCCGAATCCAACCAATCACCGTAGAGGAGTTTTCCTCGTGACACATCCTGCCAACATCGAGAACGCTTCTCGCATAAAAGATGCCTTTTTAGGCTGTCCGCAACTTCGCTCCGATAACAACTGTCCGCAACTCCGCCCCGATAACAGTCGGATCCTCAGGTACGTCGACACACCCTAGCGAAGCCGTTTCAGGTTCTGGGGACGCGCCGAGGGAACCGAGGCGTCGACACGACCGCATCCCGGCCAGTCTCGATCATCTTGAGCCGGTCCGGGATGGTCGAGTCGAAGAGCCTCGAACCGGGGTTCTCCGCGTAGCACACGTAGTAGCACGCCACGCACGCGTGCGGCAGCGCCATCCCAATCCTCGTCTAATCATTTCACGACACCCAAACTCTCAAATTAATAAATACGTCTCTTCTGGGGGAAACAGAGAAATTAAATACTTGCCATTAAAAACGAAAGTATAACTCACCATGAGGTAACCTACGATGAAGACGAGGAGGGAGACGGTGGCCGTGTACTTGCGGTAGGAGGAGAAGGTCCAGGAGGCTGCGAATATTACGCAGATGGAGCCGCTGCAGACGCCGGAGAGGAAGCAGATCGCGCTGGTGATGTCGGAGTCCGCGAGCTCCTCCATCCTCTGCCTCTCGAACAGTCCCCAGGTGCTCCGCGACGCCTCCACGAATCCCTTCCCGTACGCCGCGATCTATATAGAGGATGCATCGATGGATACGTGATTAAAGAGTATGGGAGATTGGGGGAGGATTGGATTCAATGATGTATGGATTACGTACATGAACGAAGGCCCAGCTGTTGCCGTTGCGAAAGATGGACTCCATGACGTGGAGGCAGCAGTGGGCGCAGGAGAATAAGAACTCGTCCTCGCCCTCGAGAAGATTGAGGCCGCGGGCGATGATCCGGAGGGCCTCGATGGTCGGCACGAAGAAGGAGCCCAGAGAGGCGCTGCCGAGATTGATGGAAATGGCTCGCTGGAAGCTGAAATTGATGTCGGACTGCATCCCTCTCAGGTAGTACAGAGCGATCACTCTGCTGACGGTTAAATTGGCTACGTTTCGCATCACCTCGGCGGTCCAGAGCAGGCTGACGACGAGAGCGATGATGGTGAGGGGAGGGTAGTAGAAGTTGAGGGCGCCGATGACGGCGAGGCACCAGAGGGAGATCCAGAGGAAGCCGGCGGCGAGCATGAGGTAGGTCGGGCCGTTGAGGTTCCGGAATTTCGCGGCGGGGAGGAGGGCCAGGTGGAAGACCCGGGCGGTGAAGCCGATTCGGCGGGTGACCCAGCAGGCGTATAGTCCGGTGCCGATGGAGAAGCCGATGAGGGCGACGCCCATGCCGGCGGTGGAGGGGAGGGAGAAACAGAGGAGGAGGATGCCGGCGGACATCGTGAAGCCGAAGGTGGACCACAGCACGAAGTGAACCATCACCCCCGGCCATGACCGAACCGCCTTCTGCCAGGCGAAAGCCAGGGTCATGCTGAGCACGGCGGAGCACTCGATGGGAGGGAGCCAGAACTTGAGCCCCCGCTTCTCCTTCCGGGCGGTGTCGGAGCCGACGTCGACCACCCCCTGCACCGCCTTGAAGACGAAGAAGCACACGGCGGCGGCCACCACCACGAGGTGGAGCACGAATAGCGCGAGGCTGATTCTGTTGGTGTAGGCCCGCGAGTTGAGCGACGCCAGCGCCACCTTCTCGACCAAATTAATTTGAGGAATCGAATCAAAATCCCATCGTATATACGTTAATCCATGTGCCACCCGAAAAGAAATCGAGTATTATATACCTGAGGAGGGGCTCGGGTTTGCTGGAAGGCGGCGCCGCCGCCGCCGGCGGCGGTCGGAGGGGAGGCGCCGTGGGGGACGACCTGGATGGGGGTAACCGGATGCTGGGCTTGCAACCTGGTCACGCTCCTCTCCGCCGGAGGCTGAGACTGGGCCAAGGACTGAGAAGCCTCCACCACCACCTCCACCTCCTTCTTCTCTCCTTCTACCGCTTTAACGGCATCCATCTCTTGGCCTTCCTCTATCTTTTGGTCTCCTCCTTTCTCCTCCATTACGCCCATCTCTTCTTCCGCTGCTCCTCCTTCGATTACCTGCTAAAAGGACGAGGAGGTTGGCGGTGGGTTAGCTTACATAAAAATATATAGTAAGAGAAGAAATTAAATCAAGAGGACAAGGCGATAGGTTAGTACGGAGTCTGGAGTTTTCATCCGGGGGGAGGTTTCTTCTATGAGTCGGAGATGGCGGCCGGGGTTGTTGACGGCGTCCGTGCGGTGTTTTTGTCTATGGTTGCAAGGTTGGGTCACGATGGTGGGGGGATGGATGGATTCCTACCGTTGATGGCTTTTGGGTTCTGCTGCTGCTTTTCTCTGGCTTCTCTCTTTATCTTGCCTCGTCAGCATTGTCACTAAAGAATGTACTAGTTTATTGTATTTTTCTGATTCACATTTGTCATGCTTTGATTTACATTATTTTATTTCTTTTTGGACGGTTCGGATTCGGGTTGGAGAGGACGAGGGGGCCCAAGTCTGGCTTAGGGAGCCTAAACAAGACTTATCTCGTGGTGCGTGTGGGGTTCTCCGAGGGAGGTTTTCTTTTTTTTTTTTTTTTTTTTCTTTCTTTGATGGCGCTGTCACGTAGCGCGAGTTGGGTGGTAGGCCAGAATTCCGTAAGAGTCGAATGTTCAATGGTGGTGACCGGTAAAACTTTGACAGTGATTTGGCGACCAGCTGCGGTCGAAGGAAGGAGGCTGAGAGGACCGGAAATTCGGCCCGGACCCGTTTTTTTTTTTTTTTTTTCTCTCTCTCTCTACTGAAACGGATATTTTATACACCACGGATACTAAAATATCAAAAAAAAAAACAAAAGATTCCAAAATGCTCCAAACATCCCTCTCTAGGCCATTCGGTACTACTACGGTGTATATTTCACTGAGGGATGGAATCCTATTTTTTTTTCTTAAATATGGTAAGCATGCTAGCCATATAACCCATATTTTTTTTTCAACTATTTTTGAAATATAAAATAGTAATATAATAAATTATGAAAAGTTAAAAACTTCGATAATTAAATTATTTTGTTGTATATTAAGTAATTAAATTATAATGATAACTAGTAGGTATTCTGATTATTAATAATGGTACACCGGCATTCATATGACGAATGAAGAACTCTACATAGGCTATGATTTTATATAGAAACATTCATCAATAATATTAGCATCCCAATGCTATGTGGAGTAAAAAAATTTCTTCTTTTTTTCTCAACTATTTTTAAATGCAATATAATAATATCACATTAATATGATAATTTATAATAAATAGAAGGTTTTAATAGACAAATTTTAATTACATATTATGTAATAAATTTTTAATAGTAGTTAAGCACATTAATATTGGCATCATTAATATTTGTTGCATATTAGATGCACATTAGTATTAGCTCATTGATATATATTGCATATTAAGTAACAAACTTTATTGATGGATAAGTATATTAAAACCAGCATTATTATTACCAGCATCCATGTAGTGAATGAAGATAGAATCCGTACAAGTTGATCCTCCATTTTAGATATATACTAGCATATAACCCACACGATGCATGAGATACAGTTTTTTTTCTTTTTAAAAAATTCTTAAAATGTAATATAAAAATATAATAAAGTATATTAAATAAAAGGCTCAATAGCCAACTTTCTATCATACATTAAATAATTAAGTTTGATGATGGTGAGCAGAAACTCTTGTCATTAATACTAATACTATTAATATCAGCATCTACATAGTGAATAGACAATTCTGCATAAGGTGAGTCTCCATGAAAAAACTCTCATCATTAATATTAGCCCTATGTGCATGTACAACTTTTTCTCTTTTTTTCAAATATCCTTGATGTGTCTTGGAACCGATCAAACCTCATGCGAAGGGCCGGCCAACCAAAGATCACCACGAAGTCTCTGAATTGATAACTCAAGCCCGTCATATGGCAAGCCCATAAAAGCGTGGCTAACTTCGAATTTCAAAAATCTCCTATCTTGAATAGTCCTTGAGATCAAACCAACCAAACGAGCAAGATGCAATCCACGTGCGAAATGCATGTACCGGATTCTCAAAATATGCAGAAGGCCCGCCAATCTCGACCGAGCCACATGATCGAATTTTGAGGTGACAGGTGCTCACCTTCGCTATACAATTTACATTCTGAAGGACCTTCCAGGTAAGTGCTCGGGTGTCCTGACAGACCACTAAGAACCTTCTATGTTCTCTGAGTTATCATCCTAACTTAGGCATCGGAGAGCCTCCCGTCGGCCACACTCCAGCAAGAGGATTTCTTCATCTTTGTTGTTTCATATCGGAGCTTACTCATGGACCACGACCCCGGCTACAACCATCCACCATGAGTCGTAGCCCTGCACGATCTAAGCAGTTCATTATCGAGTCCTCCAACATCTCTCCCACTCGGTGCCTGGGACAAGCCAGTGTTGGAGGACCATGGATGAGGTAGAGTGTCCCTGGTTCGCATGGTGGTGAAGATGGACCCAAGATGGCGGCTTCAATGGAGGAGGGGCCAGTTATAGCAAGGGGTCTAGTGTTCATGCCATGGCTTGCGACGACCAAGATCTAGCAACCTAGAAGTCCTAAAAGTGGAGCTCGACTGAGGAAGATAATTGAGTCAACCCTGGAGTCAACCTCTAGACTAGGCTCATCCCAGTCTAGGCCGAGTTCACCACGCATTAGGCCGAGTTCTTCAGGTTTGCCACTGGACTCTGATGGCTAGCAAAAGCCGGCGAAGGTGGCTCGTTAGTGGTCTCCAAAGAAGGTGTATCTTATCTCGGATCGGACTCGACTCAGAATGAAGGGAGAACAAGGCAACTCGGTTCCAAGCCGAAGTTAGGGGCCGAGTCACAGAGCTAAACGGATCAAGCCTAAGGTAAGGGTGTGGTGGATCGGCCTAGTGGGCCTGGATGTGGCAATGTTGGAGGCCAATTGTAGCTTGGGCCAACTTAAACGAGCCAGGAGCCCACCCACAAAATAGAGGCATGTGAGATGAATGGCTGTGGACCCGAGGGGCTGCAATTGGAAAAAGGATTATATTACCATCAAGTTTTACTAGCAGTCCGAGATATATGATTCGAAATTATCAAAATGCAATAGCTATTTGTAGATAGCATGGGAATTTGGATCTATTTATCATATTTACTTGCAATGCACAATGGCCCAATATTCATGCTACTTTGAATCTAATTCTTGGTCAAAGACATGAAGATAGGCCGAATATTGTTAACAGGGTTTTTAAAATGAAACTTGAGGAATTGATGTTGGATATTATGAGAAAACAACTTTTTGGAAAAATAGTTAGAGGTATGAAGTTCTTTTTTTACAATCAATTTTCCTATATATATTTAAGAATATGATTGTAGTTGATATTCTAATATGATATTTTTAATATTATTTGCAGCTTTGTACACAATAGAATTTCAAAAATACGGTTTACCACATGTTCATATCTTTCTTTAGTCGAAACCAGAACATAAATTTCCAAAAGCAACAAATATAGATTCTGTAATTTTTGCAGAAATACCTGACAAAACTACTGATCCAATTGGATATAAAAATGTTGTTAAGTTTATGATGCATGGTCCATGTGGAATAGACAATCCTAAATCTCCCTGTTTGATCAAAGGACAATGTTCAAATCATTTCTTGACAAAATTTCAAAATGAGGCAATGGTTGATGAAAATGGATTGCTATTTACAGGAGAAGGAATGATGAATGATATGTTATGAAAAATGGGATTAAACTTGATAGCCAATTTGTTTTTCCACATAATTTTGATTTGATTATACATTATCAGATGCACATAAATGTTGAATGGTGTAATAAATCAAGGATGATTAAATATTTATTTTAGTATGTCAATAAAGGTGCAGGTAGAACAAGAGCTGTTATAACAGAAAATGTCTTGATTAATAGTGACACTAGTGAGCGGTGATATGAACAAGTTGATGAAGTTAAAACCTATTTAGACTGTAGCTATTTGTAATCATATGAAGCTATATGGAAATTATTTCAATTTGATATTTATTTTTGAGAACCAATTATTGGGTGATTGGTTGTGCATCTCTCATGTATGAACAGAATCACCTATCATGGAAGTCAAGTTCATCATTCGCTGTTGCAAGAAAAGATGTAGAAAAAACAACATTTACAGAATAGATGGAAACTAATGAAATTTTTAAACATTCTCGAAACCTAACCTATGCTAAGTTTCCTACAAAATAGGTGTGGAATTCTAAGGACAAGATTTGGACGAGAAGAAAACAAAAAAGATGAATTGGCAGAATTGTTTATGTTCATTCCAATTCCGATGAATTATATTATTTGAGAATGTTTTTAAATGTCGTTCAAGGACCTAAAAATTATGATAAGATTAGGACTGTAAATAGTATTATCCATCCTACATTCTAATCTACATGTAATGCACTTGGTTTATTTAGTGATGATAAAGAATGGCACAGAGCATTGGATGAAGCTTCCCATTAGGCAATAGCATCTGAATTGAGACAACTTTTATAACCTTGGTTGTTTACTGTGAAGTAGCAAATCCAAGTAAATTATTGAAAATGCAGTGGAAAATTCTCGCAAATGATATCATTTGTAGATAAAAAAAATATGTTAGAAGTGCCTAATCTACAAATCCCAGAATCACAATTGAAGAATTATGTTTTTCCTGAACTAAAAAAACTGTTTAACAAAAATTGTTGTTCTCTCTTGTATTATAATCTTCCAATTCTTAATAGATTTATAGCAGAAGAAGTAAATAATAGACTATTGAGAGAGAAGCTAGATTATGATGTATATGAACTGCAGCAGGAACACTTGGTATTATTCAACGGGCTGAACGAAGAACAAAAAATTATTTATGATGCTGTTTTGTATGTTGTAGATGAAGAAAAAGGTGGATTATTTTTTGTATATGGTCATGGAGGAATAGAAAAAACCTATCTCTAGAAAACAATAGTTTCAAAAATTCAATCTGAAGGAAAATTTATTTTGACCGTTGCTTCTTCTGGTATGGCATTGCTTTGGTTATCTGATGGACAAACAACACATTCAAGATTCAAGATACCAATTTAGATTAATGAATGTTCTACATGTGAAATAAAAAGGGATACTCAGCTTGCAAAACTAATTGACTCTGAGAGTTTAGTATTTTGGGATAAAGCTCCTATAAATCACAGAAAATGTTTCGAAGCGCTTGGTAGATCTTTAAAAGATATTTTGGAAAAAGGAGATTCAAGTACTGAAAAAAATCAATCGGTGGAAAAGTTGTGCTTCTTGGAGGAGATTTTAGACAAGTTCTTTCTATGTTGTTGGAGGAAGTAGAGAAGCAACAGTTGATGCATCGATAAGTCAATCATACTCATGAAATTACTGCAAGTTTTTTGTTTTAAAAAAAATATGTAATTGTTGAATAATGACTTGGATGAAGAATTTAAGATATCAATAGCTAATTTTGGTAGATGGATTATGGATGTTGATGTTGGTGATGGAAAAGCTCCTGCTATTAAACTGGAAGAAGATGAAGAAGAACCAACTTGGATAAAGTTTCTAGACAATCTACCTATAAAAACTGACAAAGAATATATTTAATATATTGCTTCTGCAACATATCCAAATTTTGAAGAAAATTGTGACAATTCTATGTATTTATAGGAGAAAGCTATCATCACACCTAAAAATGAAATTATTGATGAGATAAATATGTATCTACTTGCTTTGGTGTCGGTGAAGAGAAAGTATTTTTAAGTTTCGATACAATATGCAGAATGTCGATAGATGTTGATGCCAAAAATGTTCTTTTACCTATTGAATTTTTAAACTCTTTAAATTCAACGATATTCCACATCATGACTTGAGGTTAAAAAAAGGTGTTCCGATAATGTTGCTACAAAATATTAATCAGAGTGTGGGCCTTTGTAATGGTACTAGATTAATAACGACACGGCTAACTACAAAAGTAATTGAAGCAAGAATCATCAGTGGTAGTCCTATTGGTACTAAAGTTTACATTTCGCGTATTATTATGCAAGTAATAGAAATAAAATGATCATTTATTTTCAAGAGAAGACAATTTTCAGTGAGACTTTGCTATGCCATGATAATTAACAAAAGTCGGGGTAAAATATTGAAAATAGTTGGATTATACCTGCCTAGGCCAATGTTGTTGACGGTCAGCTTTATGTTGCACTTTTATGAGTTACATCACATATGAGGTTTAAGATTTTGATAAAAAATGAATGTGCAAATCTTCATAATTATACAAAAAATATTGTTTATCGAGAATTTTTTTCTGACTTACTTTCAGGTAATATTTTACTACATATTAATATATTATGAATTATCAAATGTTGTTATTTTTTTGTCTACTTTCATAGTTCGTGTATGTGTATATATGTGTGTATATATATATATATATATAATACCAGCATAACAAGAGATATGGAATACAATTTGTTACCTCATTTATTGCTGAAAAAATGCAATTGGAAAATAAAAATCAGACTTGCAAAGGTTTGGGATTCAATAAATCCCAACATGGACAACCAACTGCTGAGTATTGATTATATCCTGATAGATGAATAGGTTATCACGACAAGTAATAGTTGCTTATCATTTTTTTATTTATATATGCATATACTGCCTTTGTACTTTTGACAATTTTCTTTTATGTAGGGAACTATAATCCAAGCATCAATATGTAAGGAAGATGTTGTACAATTCCGTGGCTTGCTAATCAAAGAATATATATATTTTTTCTTAAAAAAAATAATATTTTTTGAACAAAAAGAGTTTCAAAGCTACTATGCATCGATATATTATATACATTAATAGATGGACAACCATCCAACAAATTGATAGTAATAGTATCTCCATACCTCTGCAAAAATTCAACTTCATTGATTTTGATGTCCTCCAGCTTAGAAATTATAACGATCTTCATTTGGCACATGTACATAAGTTTTAGCCACCATTGCTTATTGGTATTAAAAAAAGAAGGATACAAATTTGCTATATTGATGCATTTAGTTTGCATATGTCATCAGTCATATCGTGACTGTTGGATCTCTTGATCAAGTATACGTCGGACAAAATTTGGTTTATTAAAAAAAATTAGAGATAGAAAATCTAGAGTAACATATATTCACTCAATTGCTTTTTGATTATCATTATACAAAAAATATTTTGTTCTCTTTTTTTTCTATATTTGATTATTATGATGTTGTTGAATAACCATAAATCTTTAACAATCAAAAGGTGGCCATCACCTTTTGAACCAAATTTGTTGAAGAGTTTAATCAAGACATTATTCGTGAAAAGAAGAGAGATGGTTCGGTTATTATTATTTTGACAGGCATGATCGTGAAAACATATAAATGTATTTTTTTAGCTATAATATTTTTTGTTGCAAAAATCAATATTGTAATTCTTAAAATACTTTTTCTATTTTGTATCTATAGAAAAAATATGCTTATTAACATCTTGGGCATCAAGATATTACATGTATATGCAAATGTTGGAAATACTGGAGTACCAAAACAGGTTATACATAATATGAAATAAAATAATGTATTCGACAAAAAAGTTAGATTTATCCACTATGATCTAAATATACCTATGAATTTGTATATAGGATTAAAGCATCAATGTCCCCTATTAGATTTATAGAGCAGAAGCAAGAAATTATTATTAGCCCTCAATAAGGAAGTATTGCCAACACAAAAATAATTGAAGAATTGCTAAAATTGGATCTACATGATTATCAGGTGCAGTTTAAAATATGATTATATTCGATAATTTGTTTGAGCAAAAATGTTTAATTATTTATTTTTTTTAGGGGGTGAACTTCATGTGCAAGGCAACTTTAAAATCAATTGACACCTATGGTTAATGGAAAATAATTATTAGAAGTCGGGGAAGGGGTTGGAGCCATTAAGAGTAGCATTACCTCCTGCCGAAATTCCTCCGACAAGCGGACTTTTTGCAGGCTAGCTATCTCCACCTTGGCCAGCCGGTTCAGCTCAATTCTTGCCCACCTCAGGGCCATTCGAGCTACATTTCAACTTCGGTCTGGATTCAGCAGCAATATATATATAAATCCTTTGGTTTTCTCTAGTGAAAAAGACATTTTCTCCGGTGGAAAAACACACCACCGAATTACAATCCAGGATGATAATGGCTAAGACAGCATATGGACTCCTCTCATGAATTCAACAAACACACCACGGAAACACATCGTAAGAACCAAGTGATCCTTTGACTTGCTCTTGTATGAGATTAGCCAGGCAACCAGAATTAATGTGATCAGCCATATCTTTTTCTAGTCCTTTAGCTCCTTGCCACATTCCCCACTGGCTTAATGGTCTTTGTCGAGGCCCAGCCGTCGGAGATGATGGTGCATGTCCGGCGGGTGGTCATCTAATTTCTGCCTCTCGGGCTGCACCCACCGTCCATCATGAGCCCTGATCATGCCCTTGTTCTCGTCCTGCCTCCAAAACGGTGGAACCATGAGGTGGTCCTTGAGGAAGTCGCAGGCCTTGTTCACCAGCGCTGGATCCCTCTTGCTCGCCAGGTAGAATCTCACGCCACTGCCGTGGTACCTGTAAGTTACCCCAACAAGCTAATACAATAAGTACTCGCCAAAATGATGAGAACAAGAAGAGTTTAATGACTTTGTTTAATTGTTTTATTATGCATCACAATGTGTGTGTGTGTGCGCAAGTATATATATAGGGAGAAAAGGGGGGAAAAAACTTAGCAATTAGATTTTTTTGTTCGACTGTCATGACCTTTTTGTATTTAATTGTATGTATTTCATGTAATATCATATTTGTTATGGTGTGTGTACATCAGAGATTGATTAATTATAAGTACAAAATAATCATTGAAAACAAATAATAGTAACAATAATATAAAATTTCCGGTCAACGGAAATTAAATATAAAATGATGCTCAATCTAGCACCGAGTTTAATCGCTTAATCTAAATAGATCTTAATTTCTTTTTGAAAAAATATGTATAAAAACGAGAGAGTAAAGGCCTGCTGAGTTTAATGACTTAGTAGTCTAAGAATTTTGACTATGACTTTTCAGTTCAGACATGTTCGAGAAATTATATCCTACACGCCAAATATCATATAGCGGTACATTACATTTATTATAATTGTTTGTTTTTATAGCAGTACATCAAAATAAATATTTGATAAAAAGAATTTTTAGAAACTAGTTGTTATAGTTGGTGTTGTGCACCACCATGTAGATTGATATATGTGGTATATGATATAATTTTTTATTTTATTAAGTTATAAATGAAGTCAGCACCGAACGCTAAGTTTGGTGGATCTCATTCATCCAATTTATATCTCCGTGCACCATCATAAAAATCAGTAATTGTGACTGACTTCACGCAGGGCCCGTGCATCTAATAAGTTCTCCATATGAAGGGGCCCATCCCGGGCCTCTGAGGACATGATGATGGGACTCGTGACGTGTGACTTTTTGTCAGCTGTTTGAGAGGAGACAACCATGCATAAGCCCCATCGTCACCTAATAGTCTCCTTCATCTTCACCCACACACGCATGCACTCAAAAAAAACAAAAAACAAAACAAAGACGAGAGAGAGAGAGAGAGAGAGAGAGAGAGAGAGAGGGAGAGAGAGCGAGGAGGAGCCGTGTTGTCTACGCAGCAGGCAGAATATATCATAAAGAAACAAGTTTAGAACACCCATCCGTATCATCCTTATCCGCCAAAGTGACTAGGTAATCTCACTCTACAAACTTAAAAACTGAAACAATGCCAAACTCCACGTCAGCTTTGGAGTGACAGGATTGATTACCGAATGATATCCCTATCATTATTGCTTCTAGATGTGGGACGTACCCATCTGAAAGGGATCGGCTACCCGACCAAACTTTTCACCAGGCCTTACCATTATTTTTTGACTTTGGATTCCTTATTTAACCAGACTTCAACACACCATCCCTTGTATTTCTCCTGTACACACTTATTTTTAGTTCTTTTACACGGTTGTATTCCTCCTGTACACAATTATAATGTTTCTGTACAATGCATGGTTATTTATAACCGTATGCATATTGGAGGATAAGTATGTACTCTTTGAACGCTAGTTTAGGGAACTTTAAAACTTAGAGTGGATATTAAAAGCCCAGCCTTTCATGGTCTCTAAAACCACTAAAGCAAGTTCATCTTGTAACTCTTGGGGCTTGTTTGATTCACGAAAAGCAATTTTTCTCATAGAAATATGATTTCTAGAAATCAAATTTTTGAGAAGAGAATGCCTGAAAAAGTACCTTTGGCATGTTTGGTTGACCATGAAAAAGTATTAGATTTCCAGAGTGCTTATGTTTGGTTGACCATCCACTTTTTTAGAAAAGTTATGTGTAATTCCTATTATATTCTTAAGAAAAATTAGGTCTTTAATGCTTTGGATCAAATAAGAATAGTTGAAGGGATTTTTTGAAAAAAAATAAAAATGTTTCGATTTTCGGCTTATGGAAAAGTAACTTTTCCATGTTTCTCATAGAAACAACTTTTCTATGAAACGTAGGAACCATATTTTCACGGAAATATAACTTGTTTGTCTCTCTTCTTGGAAAACTCCAATCAAACAAGAGACATCCCTTTACCTTTTCATTAACCACATTTTCTTGTTTTTTTTTCTTTTCCACGAACCAAATGAGCTCTTAATATAGAGAGAGAGAAAGATAGATAGATAGAGAGAGAGAGAGAGAGGAGCAAAGAGGCGTACCCGTCGAGTAGGTGCAAGTGGGCCTCCAGGTTATGAGAGCAAGAAGGGTCACCGGTATCTTTTAGAAACGGCGATCTCTTGTGGTCTAAAGCCAACTCCACCCCGACATGGCTGTAACTCCACGGCAACCCCTCGGCGAACTTCCTCACAAACGCCGGTACGTGCTCGTTGACCAGAATCCCCGGGACCTTCGGCACCGTGTCGTGCACGTTGACGACCCTCAATGCCTTGACTCCCAAGCTCTCGAACCTCTCCTTAAACCTCCCATTCCCCACCCTCGGCCCCGAGAACGAGAACACCGTTATCGCCACCTTCTCGCCGTCGACCCCGACGTCGAGACCCGTCTCCGCTATGTCGTAGGCGCTCAGCATCGCCAAAGCGCTCCCCAAGCTGTGCCCCGTCACCGTTATGCTCACCGTCTCGCCCGCTTTCGTGCATTGCTCCACCAGCCGTCTCACCTCCGTTAGCACTTGCTGACGGGCCGAGTACTTGCAGAACCGGCACGTTGGATCCTTGTCGGTGTAGAGGTCAAGGAAGCCGGATTCGACTTTGACTTCCGGGTCCGAGCAGGGGATCCCCTCAGACGCCGCTGGCCGGAGGAAGTCCATGAGATCGGCCACCCACTCGAGCCTCGTCACCGTGCCCCGCCACGCGATGACGATGTCTCTCCGGCCGAGCCGGGCGGTGGCGTCGTCGTCCGACACCGCGATGTAGCCGATCCAGTTGGCCTTCTGGCTCCAGGTCTTGGAACCCTGGGTCTTGGTGAAGAAATTTGATAGATTTATGTTGGAGGTGGCGAAGAGGTACCGGGTGATTTCGTAGCCGGAGTTCTCCATGCCGAGGCTGGCGAAGAACTTCCGACGGTTGTACTTGCAGCTGCCGCAGTATCGGGAGAAGGGGTCGTAGTCGAAGGCGTCGTAGCACGCCTGGGCGAACTCGCCGTAGCGGATCAGCTCGGAACGGAGGAGAGGGTCCATCGGGTCGAGCAAGCCGGCCCAGTCGTCGCTGCCGTGGATCTCCCGCCACCGGTCGTCGAGCCGATCATCGTCGGGACGGCGGGGGGGGCTCCGAAAGAGATCTTCCTCTTCCTCGGCTTCTTGCTCGACTTCCAGCTCGGTGATGATGGAGGACAAGGAGTCATCCTTGGCGGCTGATGGCAGATAACTCTTTGATGCTTTGGTGGTCCTTAGTGTTCTTAGTATTGGATGCGGCGAGGTGAGGGTGGTAAAGAGAGAGGGGAGAGCTTGTTTTAGGGAAGGAGGAGAAGGGTGAGAGAGGGGGTTCAAGGATGGAGGGAGTTTGGGGAGTGGTATGGCCATGCGGGGAGATGAGGGAAGGCCGGCAGGGAGGGGTTGGGAGTAGTGAATGATCACAATAAGGATGGGAGCTTGGGAAGGAGAGATCTGGGCTGCTTTAGGGTGTGGGAGTCATGATGATGGATGGGATGATATCAAGAACTTAAATGGGACAAGGCATGTGATATAGCCTATGGAAGTCAGGTTAGGTACCATACTCATGAGACTATTACATAATTCGATAAAATATAAAGTATTTATTTATATAATCATGAGTACAGATATAGGTCACCTTTCAGCTGATCAAAATTGACGCGCGGGGTGGGGCGGTGAGGGTGGATTCGTCATCATAGGCCCGACTTTCAGTGCAGTGATAGCAGGAGGCTGTCAGATTTTCGATACTTCGGTTCCTGTAGCAGAATTATGGGCAGCCTGAATGGGCATATGCAACGCCCGACGGATACTTCTAGCAAGCTCAGTCATTCTAGAGAATGACTCGACTACGGTTATCAGTTGGGTCCGAAATGGCCCGAGCAGTATCGACAGAGTTCACCGCTTGATCTGCAATATTTGAATGATGATGAGTGAGGATGTTACATTTCAGGCTACGTATGTGTATCGCGAAGCTAATGGGGCGGTCGACTGGGTGGCGGCATATGTAACGAGCCACTCTAGAGGCACTCTATGGACTGAGGAGGAAGGGATGTTCGAAGCTTTGCAAGATCTTTTGTTTTCTGATTCGATTGGATGTATTTGTATCCATATTGTATGAAATGCGTGCTTTAGTAAAAAAAAAAAAAAAAAAAAAGTTTGAAAGGGAGAGGGACAAGGCTTGTGGACTAAAAGAAATCCGCGTCTCTAGAAATAAAAGCACGAGGAAGGTGAGCAAGATAGACAATGATCGCTGCCAGGGAAAAAATGCTGGAGATGACCATTGACTCAATATATTAATCAAGGGTTGTGTAATTTATACAGTAGGTTCGTTGCCCAAGTCCTCTTTGACTCCCGAGGTAGCAAGCCACTTGGCACTCGCATGTTATGCGTGCTTCCAAGCTTAGATCTCAAGGTTCATCAATCCTATTCCGCTAAGAGACAAAATAAAACAAATACTATAAGAGAGGTGGTATTTTATTTTTCATATCAAATTATTGAGTAAAGATAACCTGAAATTATATAAAAATACCTCCATTTACATTATATTAATATTATATCCATCATCTTATATAATTATCCGAGACGGAGCTTAACCTGACTTCCGGTTAAGAACGGTGATGATCTACGTTTCACACGGCGCACGATTCCATGGATAGTTTCATTCGACATCGTGATATATTAATTATGCATATTAATAAATATATTCATCATTAATATATTAATAAATATAATAATTTTAGTAAATATATTAATTATATATTATTAATGTTAACTGATGCATTTATTAATTATTTATTATGCTTAATAAATCATTAATAAATATTTATTAATTACTAACAAATCTAACATGGAATTTGTTAAGAATTAATGTTTTTATTTATTAATAAATATATGTACGAGATTTATCCTTAGTATATTTATTAATATAACAAAATATACAAAATTTTATTTATAATAATAATTATATTTTATAATATATTTATAATTAATTTAGATATATTAAGTAGGCCATAAATGGCCAACAGGTGAACTGGAAAAAAAAATATTATTACTTGAATAGTTTATTCAAAGATGACGTTGGAAATTTAGTAATATTCACATATAATATTATCTTCAACCAACCAAATATACTAATTTTTTTCAATACTATTCTTTAGAATAATTATTTCACCAACCCAATATAATAAAAATTATATATTATTATATTTTAAAAAAATAAATAGTTTTTCAAAATAATCAAATTAATCTATGCACCCCAACCCAAGGAGTTTTTAAATAGTTTTTAGGGTGTTAAGTTTTTTTTTTTTTTGCTTTTTTTTCAGTACAATGATTGTTCATGCTATTCTGCTACTCTGACGTATGTGCAGCCAGCAGAATCAAAAGTAAGAAAATGATAAAGTGATGGAGGGGCGCGCCCTTCAAGTAAAGGTGTTAAGCTTTTACTAGCGGGACCCTGGCCATCAACTAGAGGACACGTGGTGGGCCACAATGGGTGGCTCAAAGAGGTAAAAGCTGTATATGGACTTTGGAACTAGTACAACAATGGAGGGTCACCACTTCATAGCCTAATTTCGCCAACCGCAGTTGGTGCGACACCAACTGGGAGATAGAGCATATGCTACTATGATTGTTCTCCTAGAGCGAGAGAGATGGGGCATATGCTACCATAATTGTGCTCCTAGAGTGAGAGATAGTAAAATAAATAATATTTCTATATATATATATTTCTAAAAAAATAAATTACATATCATGAGGAGGACGATGTTTGTTTTTCCATATTAGATTACCGAGCGGCCGTAATCTAAAAATATCATTTCCTAATAAAAATACCCTTGATTATATTTTAATTATATTATATAATTAAAAATTTTAAATTAATATATATTATATTAAAATAGTAAATATTTATTAATTATAAAAAATCTAACAAAGGATTTATTAATAATTTATATATTTATTTATATGCCAAAACATTCTAAAATTTATTTATAATAAGAAATATATTTTCTAATATATTTAATTAACTTAAAAATATTTATTAACTAGCCTATGTAAATATTTGAAAATTTAAAAATGTTACTAATTGAATTGTTAATTAAAGAATATTGTTGGAAAATTTGGCAATATTACCAAATATAGTGATCTCTTTCCGATGTCATTTTTTCAAGTATTTTTTTTACTAGCCAAATATTATAAAATTTATTTTCTTTCATAATTTTTTTTTTAATCTGACATATTCCAGCCAAACAAATCTTAAAAAAATCACGACATACAAAGCATCATTACGTTCTTTCTGGTGCTAGTAGTTCCAATATTTTTGTGTCCTTAAATCTGCAACTTGCGTCAACTCCTTAATCCTTATTTCTAACAACCATTTGACCTCTTCAAAATTTAAGAAGAAGAAGAAAAAAAGAAAAAAATTAAATGTAATTTTCCCAAAAGTTATTCAGGGCCAGCAAGCATCCCCACTAGAGCATGCAATTCGTAAGTATTACATATCCTCTTGCTGTTTCACTCATTCCATTCCACATCTGGTAACAAAATTTTTAGTCCTGCAAGCAAAAGAAGATTAAAGATTTTGCCCATTTTAGGATGAACAACTCTTTTAACAAGAAATAATATTGTGTTGAGATGAACAACTTAATGATGGCAATTTATGTGAAATAAATTGGGGCTTTTTAGGCTTCTTAGGGTTTTCGAACAAGAGCCGCGGGCTACTTAGACTTTGCCTAGTATGCGAATTTATTCAAGCTTATGTAGAGCTGGACAAAAGTATTTAATCTTGGTTTGTCCCTTAAATGATCAAAGTTGTTATCAAGATATAAGCCCGAGCTTCTATTTATTATTGTAAGCATAAAGTATCCAAGCTCGACTTGTTGATGAGCTTTATTTGGAATAAAATTGAGTTTGGCTCATTGTTCTATTCGAATATGCTCAACCAAATCCATCGTCGAGCTAAACTCAATTTGTCTATAGTTTTGCAGCCATAATTGCCATCAAGATTCGTGCATATCAAGAAATAGTCAATGGAGATTAAGAATAATCGTTTCCAAGATTCGAGCATATTGGCTCTGGACTCTCTTGTTCAGTTCTTAGGATCGTGCCACCTCATCAATCTCAGAATCTCCGCCCTCAATGAAATGGGAGAGAAGTCATGTTAAAAGTCAATGAAGCCACTACAAGCTTTTCCTCAACAAGTTATTTGTGATAACATGGATTCTTGTTGCAGAAAGCAACCAAATGCTTGGTCCAATTAATAGTTTTCATTACTATGACTTTTAGAGATTCTTTCGTGACAATAGGGAATCTCTTCACAAAAGCGACAAATTTGGGTGATAGCATTACGATCTCGTCATAAAAATTTATCACTAGAATTTTGAGTATGACAATCTTTGTTGTGACCAAAATATGATTTTATGAAAAGAAATTTTGTTTTATGATGACAATATTTGGTGTCAAATAAAAGTATTAGTAATCCATAATTAACTATCATGATGAGGTATGTTATTACTAAATAGTGGAATCTTGTTGCTATTTTTAATACTGAACTGGATAGGTATATATTTTATGTGGCAAGATATGTCACTACAAAAGAAATAACAATTGCTGGTTTAGAATCTTTACATGCGCTTATGCATCAGGCGGGTGGGGGTGGAATTTTTTTTTCCAACGCTTTTTGAAAGCGTCGGCATAAACGGACTCTATGCCGATGCTTTTAAGCGCCACCTGCTTTAGAGTTCACCGACATTTATAAGCGTCGGCCCGCTTTGGATTCCTCCAATGCTAATTAGTGTTGGCCCATTTTAGTCTCTACTGATGCTTATTAGCGTCGGTGGAGTCCAAAGCGTGTTGGATGGGCTTCTGCCGACGCTTAAAAGCGTTGGCCTAAGCTAGGGCCTTTGCCGTTGCTTTCAGGTGTCAGCAAAAGCCATTCATGCCGTACCAGTTTGCTTATTGCCGATGCTTAAAAACGTCGGCCTAAGCTAGGGCTTTTGCGTTGTCTACTCTCAAAATTTGGCGCCTGTGCCAATTTAAGTGTCGGCAAAATTTGGCACTTGTGCCAAAATTGCCGATGCTTCCATCTAGCGTCGATCGAATTCTTGTAGTGTGTCTCTTTTACTATAATATTTCGTGTCCCGAAAATAATAATGTATTCTAGGCTCGAAAGGTCATAATAAAAAGCTTTAAACTTTTGTAAATGATAGCCTTTTATCGTCATGGAAGTTTTGGTGGTGGATGTATATGTGAAGGCCTTATGACGGCCAAACCTTGTCACTAAATTTTTTAACGATGATATTTTTGCTTTTGATTACGACTTCCATCACGGAGAATGTTTTCTTGCAATAAATAAAATGTTTAAATCTCTCACTTTCTCTCTCAAATATCAACATTATTACTTCTCGGCCATTCCACCTCATCTGTAAGTTATTTCTCAATGTTATCCTCGGCCAACCAACCTGTAAAATAAACTACTCTGGAAGAATTCTAAATGCATGTCTCCATCATGCATGGGTGGATATATACAACTTGTATATGGCTAAGCATCCTAAGATCGCAGGGGTGGATTACATGAAGTTATATGCGACAAAAGTTCGTATGTGAGGTGTCACGCTGGCCTCGAACTTAGAGTATAGCCTCAAATTTAGAGCATAACAGGCGCCGCATACCTGCAAGAGGACCATGCAAGACCACAAATCAAATCTTAAAACAATAATGATAATAATTCTTCAATTTTCAAAAATTAATTTAATTAAGATCTAAACAAAATCATTCTCATAATCAATTGTTTCAAAATTATATAAGTCCAAAATATGCTAACTAACTATTATTATTATTATTTAAATTAAATAAAATGTTCAAACTGAACTAATCTAATTTAACCAAGCTAAATTTGAAATCCAAATGACCACAAATATCTTCAGAAAATAGCGCACTCCTCTAAGTCCCGAGCAATTATGATTCAGAATCGGAAAAATAGAAAAAGATGGAATAATGAGCTACACTAGCCTAGTAAACAACATAACACCTTAAAATAGGGTCTACGCATGCTAAATAAATAATTAGTTAAACAACAAGATATTGACCAGTAATAAATCAATTCTCAAATAATACATATCTCTCTCATGAAGTTTACTATTATTTTTATAAACTGATACTACAAATCCAACATCAGGCTATAGCCACGTAACCCAATGGCATCAGTCAGATACAGAATACACAAAGTGCCAAATACCACTATTCTAAACACCGGTGGTTTGGTGTCCAAATACCACTATTCTAATCAACGATGGTTCGGTGTCGAAACCAATTTTTGGATTATAAATCGACAAAGCCAATAAATAATCTCCATTGGCGGGGCCAAATCATAGCCGTGCTGAGAATTCATACATGTAAAATAAATTTTATAATTTGCCAAGCCATATTTTCTAAATTTCATAACATAACACATAACATAATTTAAGATAACTACTATCATAACAATAACATGCATGACCTATTTAACCAAACATAAAATAGATATTATAATCAAATTTAATAAATTAATTATTATTTTACTAAAAATTTTGGAAAACATACTTTGAAGCATTAGGTTACTTACCTCTTTTTGCTTCAAAATTCCACTTCAATTAAACGGGTTAGGTTCACTTGCTTTAATATCATTAAAATATAATTAATTTTATCAATATCTTAAAAGCCAAGTAAAGTCAAAAATTAAAATATTATTGGGGATACGGCCTCATACCCAAATTCGAATGAAAGAAAAGCAAGGTTGATCCCATGGTGTAGTGCCCAACTGCTCAGGTGGGTCCAAGCAAGATGAACTCAACTGGTCAAGTTTAGATATGACTTAAGTAACTTAATGAAGATGAATAGTAACCGAATTTCAAAAAGGTCTGGTAAGGGCCGAGGTAATGGGCCGGTCAACCGTTTGGGTACCCGGATGGTTCAGGGCCTCCACACTAGGTCAACTTAGATTTGAGCAAAGAGATTTAGGGCTTTGAACTAAAATCTCTAAGTCTAGCTTAGAGAGAGAATCTCAGTTCAGGTTCAATCAGGGGTCTAGGGGTCTAGGTTTGGTTTGTCATAGTGATATAAATCATCACTACAACTGGCCTAAGGGCTAGAAAAAAGAAATTAACAGCTATGAAAAAACAACATAATTATATATATATATATAAATTAATATATAAATAAAGGAACCTAAAAATTGGAAGACAAATGAGAACTATGAAGAAGAAGATGGGATGGAAGAGAGGGCAAAGAAACAAGAGAGGAGAGGGAAGAGGAGAGAAGAAGGTACGGTGGTGGGTGCCAAGGTTCCGGCGGCTAGTCATGGTGGAGCCGGTGGCGGAGACGATAACGACTGCAGCAGCAGCCGGCGAAGGTGGCAAGACTGAGAAGAAAGTCTCTGTTTGGCCCAAAAATAGGAGAATGGGCTCAATTTTAGGTTTGCTCGTCGGATAATTGTATGGAGAAGCCGAGGGGTTTACCAAGGGTGGTGGTAGCCACTGGAGTTCAGCCGAAGATAGCTGGTTCCAGCGGTTTTTGTGGCGACGATGCTCGAAATAAGGGAAGAAAAGAAGAACAGGGCAACCAGGGAAGCTAGAGAGAAAGAGGAGATCGCGGGTGTCGGCAGTTGATCGAGAAGGCACGGCGGCGGCCGGAGACTAGGAAGAAGTAGGGAGACGGCCCGATGATGGATGAAATTAGAAGGGAAGGAGGGATTTATACATATTTTGGATGGGGCTTAGCTTGGCGGTCATTGCACCCCGCTTGCGATCATGGCGGCGGTTGTGCACGACCCAATGGCCAGTGGCTGTTCGAATGGCCTGCGAAGTTATCACCAGCCATAACTCCGCGGTCTTATTCTCTCAACGGTCGGCGGATCATGTTGGGAACGTAGTTCCTATGTTCCAATACTTTTTTGCGGAAATTAATTCCCCACCCTCCAAAAGACTCCAGTATAACAATAAATCCCTGTTGACCAGTCTTATAACAACTAGTCCAATAATTTTAGTAAGTTTAATTCCCGGTCCTTTAGAGTATTTTTATGAGACGAAAATACCCCTCCTCAAAAGTAGCCAATTGCTCTTCCCACCGAAACTCACCTTCTTCTCCCCCCATTACGCCTTCCTATCCACCGCCACGGCCGACAGCCGCTCCCCCGTCCACCGCCTCGGCGCCCTCTAGTTCGCCGCCTCACTCCTAATCTTCCTCCTCGCCGCCGCCACCTTCCTCCTCCCGCACCTCCTCACTTCCGACCTCCTCTTCCTCCTCGCTTCCCTCGCCTTTTTCCTCCTCTCTGCAACCTTCGCCCACTCGGCCGCCGTCTACCAGATCTCCGACCTCCAGGCTAAATGCAACTCCCTCTCCGCTGCTGTCTCCGCCGCCGCCTCCCTTGCCCTCCACCTCCAACTGTGCTTCTTCTCCACCATCGCCACCCGCGAGAGGATCCAAAGGAGAAAGGGTCTGGGCCGCGCTCCACCGGTCATGTCGCCGAGCCACCGCCGACCTCGTGGGAGGAGAAGAAAGGAAGGAGGAGAAGAAAGAAGAAACAAGAAGGGGCATCGGGAAGAAGAGAAGAAAAAAGAAAAGAAAAAGAAAAGAAAAAA
>JAOXJJ010000482.1:1017999-1029719 GCA_025769935.1 Phoenix roebelenii
ACTGATTGTTAAACAATCAGTCAACAGGGATTAAACATTAGAGACCGGTCAATAAATGTACCGGTGATTAATTACCCCTACTTTTTTTTTCGAATTGAAGTCAGTGGAATCCAAGATGGGCCCAAACAGGTTGGTTGTGTTTGACCATGTCAAGCTTTATTTGAATTTGAATATGACTCAAGAGAACCCATCTCCTCTCCATAATACCTAACTAATTTGCACCGACGTCTCTCACATATCATTTCCCCTCCGATCTTCCTATACTACCCCTTGGCAACCTACTGTGTTTATCCAGTGAACCACAGTAGCTTAGATGAGTTATTTTTCTATTATTTTTTCTTTGACTATATATATTCTTTTTTTAATAATTTCATCATGATGAATCCACAAGAAGATAATTTGCATTTGAACCCAATTCATCTGGAGATGCAGCTAATAGGTATTAGTTCAATAAGATAGTAGAGGTTATACATCGGTTGGACAATTCCTTTACCAAGCTCTTTTTATTTTGATATCAACCTAGGTCAACTATATAAAATTTGAACAAAGTGCAAGGAAAGCAAGGAAGAGTAATTTTTCATTTTTTTATTTTTAATTTTTTAAATTAGTCGAGTTCCATGCATCTAAATGAAATAGGGGAGAGTTGGCAACATGATGGCGAGCACTGCGATCGGATGTAATCATGAAAGTATTACAAGCAATTTGGATGGAGATAGATGATTGTATCCATAATAAGAGGATTTTTTGTAGTTCAACAAGGTTTATACCAAAAGAAAAAGTTCAATACTTTGGTGGAGAACTGAGAGATAGAGTGCTCTCCTTGGCTATTCCTCTAGGAGATCTGCCAAGGGGTCAAGAGTCACCGAGCTCTTTGCCTTACTCGGGTCCTTCATCACGTCCAAGGGATACAGGCTGGGTTTGGAGGATTGGTGCTCAACTAGGAGTCTAGGAGTGGTACTTTTCCTCTGAAAGGTGGTGTGGAACCGGGTTCCCTGCAAGTGGGGTTTCCCTAGCGAGTTCATTAATCATAGCTTCACCTACTCAACTATTTGATACTAAATTATTTTGATTTGGCATATCTAGATAGATACAAACTCAATTTGATATCTAATATTTGCACAACAAATCATGGATTTGCCAAAGAGTTCCGTTGGGCAAAAAAGTGAAAAGGAGTAAGTTAACTCAAATACCTCTACCTAACTCTTAGAGATCAGTTAACGTCCTAATAATTTCTATTTAGTAGTCTTGATACATACATATAATGCTTATTTGTATATATTTCCTTCACATGCATGTAATAGTATGCCAAACATGCCCAAGCATCGTAACTATTGTGCTAAATTTGGGGACATATTTGAGAAATGCTTAAGGAGACCAACATTAGAATTTGAACCTTGGACCTCTCCTATTAGAGAAGAATGTCTACTGACTAAGTATCAGAGGGTCATGTCTGACTTAGGCATCAGAGGGTCATGTCTGACTTAGGCATCAGAGGGTCCCCATTGGACATGCTTTGGTGGGTAGATTTTCTTGTCTTTGTTATTTCAGGTCGGATCCAGCATTGGAGTAACGGTCTGAGTGAGACCCCTGCTATCCATCGTCAACTTAGAGATGTGCGGCGTCGGAGACATGACCACTCGAGCACACATAGCCACCAGACTGCCATCATGGAAGCGTAGTGATCCCCTAGCCAATCTTCCCAATTTGGATGGCCGACAAGCCGAGTACTCCAGCAATCTTATCAGCTTAGCGTCTTGGTCGGGCTAATTCCCGATAGTAACACATAGTAAACTCTTTCTTTAAGTTCTTTGAACCTACATTAGAACTTTCACATTAATGTTGTAGTTGCCTACGCAACTACAGGACCTGTATAGGAACTCTGACAATGATCATTGGCCTTTCGACTGTACCCTAAAATGTCATTAAACAATATAATTAAGCAGCAAGTGTTGTGTAATTTGTCAAGGTCTATTCATTCAGGGAGAATAATTATGTCAAGTAATGGCTAAATGCCACAAACTGTCACAAAAGGTTGCAGCAAGTGAGTAACCAAACTGGCTACTTTGAATTTGACGGGGGAGAAATCAATGGTTCTCACATAACGTGTTTAATAGTGAAAAATGAGGATCTAGAGCTGCACCTCTATACTTGTCATGATGTATGGTATTAAGCTTAGCAATTATGACCATAAATTTTGTCATTAAATAGGTCCTTCACCAGCCCATAGGTATTTTTTACCTTTTTACTAACCTTTGTAGTACTAATAGATCTATCTCTTATGGCCCCATAACCGAAATTTTTCGTTAGTTCATTTGGATAAAACAACTCCCGTTCATGCTCCCTTAGATGTAAGCCCAAAGTTTGCAGCCAAGCAGCTTATTGATGAATACGTAAGGCAAGTCCTCTACAATTTTCCATTGATAGCTTTCTACGATAAACTTACTCAAGTTCATGGTTAGATTCGGACACCACAGGAGATCGGGCCCATCTAAAAATGGTGCAGATTTGGATTTGTACTCCTATTTGATCCAGAAACAATTTACGTTCAGAAGATCCATCGTTGTTCATTACAAAATGATGTTGGGGGGGGGGGGGTTTCAATCTAATCATTTACTAGTTGGGTCAATCTGCAGCTGTGCATGTTGCATAAAAGGTTATAGGGCTGCTCTAATCAAGGGCTCATTCAAGCTTGGTTCAGCTAGAAAACAAGCTAAACTCGAACTTTTTCGAACCTCGACTTAATAAACAAGCTGAACTTATAACCCAAAGGCTGCAAAATTGAACGAAGCTTGGCTCAGTGTTCAAGCTCAATTGAAAATTTGAATGATCTAATCTCTGCCGAGGTTGGCTCGAGCTTGATTATCCCTTTCGTTTATAGAGCTAAGCCTATGGACTCTGCTCTTCGGCTTGTCTGCAAATTTGGCCCCATTAGCACTATGATTCTCCATAGTAGATTAACTTCGAGCCTTCGAGAAGTTCAGATGGCTCATGGGTTATGAACTTTCTGATTTAGAATCATAATCACAATTGCTGTATCGAATCTATTTTCTTTTAATGAGAATTCAAAGAGATGAATAAAATCATCGGGCTTTCGCAATGTGTTTAGATGAGTCATCATTAAAGCAATAAATAATATCTGAAAGTATCAAATTTGCTTTTTCCTTTTTTCCATGATTATCATATGGACTGCCTTCTCAGAGCACATTTGTATGACTCAGTTTTCTGGATTTTCTTCATTTTAAAATCTTAGCCTTTTTTTCTCAAGCTACAAAACTCAATTGATTCTTTAAAAAAACAAAACAAAAAAAAAGCATGGCAATATTTCTTGCTATCTATTTATTTTCTGTAAGGAAAGAAACTAAAATTTTATGTACCCATATTTCATATCCAATAATACAATCTAAATAACTAGACCCATGCAGACATCAACTAAAAATTCCATTTCTTTTCCTCTTCTCCATTGCTGTTGCTCTGCTTTCCCTCATTGGCCCAATGAGGTTCCAGTTCCAGGTGTACCTTTATGAGAAGAATTATGAGCAACTCTAACTTCAGTTGGAATGGCTCTCAAATCCTTCTGGTGGAGGAGATCCTCACAGGAGTACTAAAATTGGGCCGCTGTTTCAATCCACTCATCAACCCGCCGCTGCTCTTCTGAAGGGAAATTCTGGTCCTGATTGGAGACACCAATCTGCCGGCCAACTTGGAGGGTGAGAAGGAGCACCGCCGGGCCTTCGGCACCGCCACCTTTTCAGCATGCGAATTCGCAGCCATCATCGCCGGGACTGCCTTCTTCGTCCTGAGCTGCGACTTCAGTGATGTGGGTGGCGACTTGATGATGAATTTATGAGGGGTCTGCTGCCTTGTCCTGGCAATGATGGGAGACTTGGTCTTGTAGAAGCTTTGTTTGTTGGAAGATGAAGGTGAGGAGGAGGAAGGGAGGAAGAGAGGATTGGGGAAGAGCACTGCTTTCTTAGCCCAAGGTCTGTTCTTCGGCGATACCCGGTTAGCTGTGACTGAAGGCCTACCACCAATACTTCTTCTATCCTCCCTTCTACTGAGAGGTGAAGTTGATTTGAATCTGATACGGGATCGAGCCCTGGTAAGCTTTGGGGAGCCTGATTCTGATCGAATGGTTTTCAGTACACCCTGTTTCTCCTTCGTTCGCCTCGTCCGCAGCCCGGTGTTCTCGCAATGTAGCTTCTTGTTTCTGTGGATGGCGTCAGGAGTTCTGGGATCGGCAGTTTTGGTTTTGGGAAGCTTGGCAGCAGCTGCAACCACTTCCTTTGCGAAGTGGCTGGCCTGAAGGATCTCTACAACTGTTTCTCCTACTAGCATTGCAGGCAGTGACATTCGCCGCCATTCGCCTATATGTATTCATTGTTTGTTCATCATGATCGAATTCAACACTCAAAAAAAAATGAAGTCAAGCATCTCTAGATAATGAAAGGAATGCAGGAGAAACAGATAATTAGAACCCCAAAAGTTAATGAACTCCAATATTGGGATGGATCGCATGTTTCACAAAAATGATAGCAATTTGGCTAGAAATGTCAGGTAATGAACAAAAATCGACATTAGAGGGGGGGGGGGGAAAGCATTTCGGAAAAATTAATAAAGCTGAAGTTTGTACCATTAATACTCCCTTGAAATTTCCCTGCTGGTGATTTCCGAGCTGGGGTGTTCTTCATCCTGTATTAAGAATCAGCGATAATAAGGGACGAAAAACTGAGTTCTGCTGCAAGGAGAAGTGCTTGATTTAAATAGGGGCAGCAAAATGCTTGCCAGGAAGGAAGAAATATGGATGAGAATGGGCAAATGAAGCAAACCTTAAGGTTTCCTGCTTGCATCGAAGGCTGGTTCTGAGATACCCTCTCGTGCTCCGGGGGCTGAGGTTGACACCGGAGACCACCTTGGCGCCGCCCGTCACCGTGTACTGGAGCTCCTGCAGGCGAGCCATGCACCTGTCCACCTTCGCAACAAAAGGGGCAAAATGAGTTCTAGGCTTCAAGATCGCATCGAACTGAAGAAGAAGAAGAAGAAGAAGAAGGGGAGGAGGAGGAGGAAGGCAACAAAGGATTCATCAGTACCTTCTTTACCGTTTCTCTCACGAGAATGGGGTTGACTGCAGCGGCCATTCTCTTCTCCGTCTTGGCCACCATCTTGGGTTCTCTGATTTGTTTCCAGATCTCTCTCTCTCTCTCTCTCTCTCTCTCTCTCTCTCTCTGAGCCTGGGATCTAAAGTGAGTCACCGGAGTTTGAACTGGAACTTATGTTGGCCCGCAACGGTCACTTCCATCTACTTAAGCAACGGCTACTTTGACTTTTGTACGCTTTAAAACTTTCGTACACAAAGATAGGAGAGCAGAGCAGTAAAAAACAAACAGTAATAACGAAGTAGACAAAAATAACTAGCATCCATATATCTTCAAGAGCAAAGAGAGCTACTGAAAAATAGAAGAATCTACGTACAAATCAATAAACAAACCAAAATCTGCAAGCTAATTAGCAGCCTGATAATTGGCTTTCTTACCTTCTTCTTTTTTTTTTTTTTTTTTTTTAACCTCTCGATAGCAGAGAAACGCTTGCTTGAGTTCACGTTTTATACCCCCTAGGCTCTCTAGATCTGGAAAATTTTCATCGAAATCAAAATAGAACAAGTTATTCAAGCAAATAAACGGTGATAGAGAATAAGTGCCTAAGATATTGGTGACATCTGAGAGGATCTTGGTTGTGTCCTTCCGTGAAATAAGGATTCATCTCCCTTCGTGCCAATCCGCCGTTGGATCATGCACTGCACAGCTGTTGAAGCAATCTGAAACTCCATTCATCTGCTTGCACAAATCTCAAAGCAAGCAGTGTTCGATCCAATGGTGGATTTGCGTGAAGGTTTATCTCCCTCATACTTTCCCTCCTCCTCTTCTCAAACCAAATAAGTCCCCAGTTCTAAAAAAAGAAACAAATCAGGCTTTGGGCCAGTTCTAAGCCCAAAGTTTTTGGTTTCCAGCCCAAGTTTGAACCTAAGGTCGACTGGAAGCCCAAGCAGTCCCCTAGCGAAGGCTGTCACCGTGGCCATTCCTTCAACTCTAGTGAAGGCTCGCATTTCCAACCTCAGAGAGAGAGAGAGAGAGAGAGATCGTCAACCTCCGTTGAAGGTAAATTTTATGGGCTTGGCATTAATGATATATGGGTCTTGGGTTAAAGTTTAGCGGTTTGGGTCGGACATATACCCACTTGTCAACCATATAACTGTTCACTGGCTCGAAAGACTAGTGGCTCACTATATTAAATTTATTAAAATAATAATAACACAACACTATATAAAAGCAGCTTCATTTCTTAACATTTCAATTTCCAAAATAACCTTTTAATTAGATTTCTTTCTTAGAGTTTTAAGCCATGCTAAAGTTCTATAAAAGAAAAAGACCTTAGGACTCTAAATGGTTCAAAGTGACTTTCCTTTAAGTTAGAATTTCTTTTTAAGGATCTTATGTCCTCCAAAATCCAAATTTAATTTTTGACAGAAAATAAAAAATTAAATCTATGCTAGTATCAAGAACTTAACCTCATCTAGATTAAGAACATAATGTACTAAATAGTAAATAAATCTTTAATTTTTTTTACCAAAAACAATCATAAGCAATTTCACGAGAGAATTAAATTAGCATGTAATTCATACTGAAATCTTTATTATTAGCCTGTGCAATCCAACGTGCATATAACTACCTGAAGGAGAAATATTTCTTAAGTTCAAGGGAGTTGTGAAATTTGCGTTATTGTTAGGTGCCATTTAGCATTTTTTTTTATTTTTAGAAATAAAAAATAGAAAATTGTTTCTATTTATTTCTAAATCTTTAAAAATATAAACTTGATTGGTATAGTTCATTATTTTTATAAATATAAATATGATGATGATTTAATAGTAATGGTGGAAATTGTCCGGATCAGAATGGTGATAATAGTAATGACAATAATGGTAGTGGGGGCACTGACATTGATGGAATGACAGTGGTGATGATAGTGGTGATAGAGGTAGCGAGTATGGTAATGGTAGTAGTGACAACAATAGCGGTAGTGGTAGAGATGATGATGCAACGATTATAGTAATAGAAACAAGAATAATATTAAAGGCGACAATGGTGATAGCGGGAGAGAAGTTGGTCGCGATTGCAAGAATGATGGCAATAGTGGTGATGGTAGAGACAAAGGTGGTGGATAGTAATATATATATATATATTATTTTTGAAAATAATAAAATAAAAAATTTTAATTTTGATTTTAAAAAATAATAAAAATAAATTTGTAAAAAATAGAAAATAATAATATCAAATATTTTTCTTGATTTTAATGATTTTCAAGTAAAAAAAAAAAAATAAAAGCGGCGCAAGAAAAGGCATTAGTTTTAGGCTGTTATTGATTGGTTTCTCTTTCTAATTGAAACTTATCATATTTTTCAATACATATATAATCGGATTTGACCAAATTATTTTTAAATCAATTCTAAGATCGCAAGCAGCTCAAATCGTCCTCTGCCGCATTTCTCAGATAAGGTTTTTTGTCCTCTCCTCTCCGCCGCTCTTTCCGTCCCAATTCGTCTCTCCGGACTCCTTCGCAATCCGACCTTTTCCTGCGCTCCCTCACTCGCCCCTTCCACCCTTTCTCCACACCGTCCCCCAGATCCTTCGCTCTCCTCTCCTTCCCATGGTCTCAATTCCCTGCAACTATACCGTGGCTGCTCGCCGCCCCAAGTTCCCTCTCCTCCCAAAGCGCCACGTCTGGAACACCTTTCGCCGAGCTCCACCCTCCAGATGCCGAGTTCTTCGCCACCCCATCAACGTCATTGGCGCCAGTTTCGCCTCTTTTGATCCTCCCGAGCAGCAGCAGCGGCAGCTGAGGACCTTGTTTCCCGGTGGCTTCAAGCGGCCCGAGATAAAGGTGCCGACTTTGGTCCTCCGACTAAGAGCCGAAGAGGTTCTTAGAAGGGAAGGCTCTATTGCCGAGATTGATGTGGCGGTGGCCAAAGGAGTGGGGATGGTGGTGCTCGATTGCGGAGATGAAAGTGGCGGCGGGCTGTATGAGGCAGCTTGTAGGTTGAAGTCGGTGATTGGGGACAGGGCTTATTTTCTTATCGCCGAGCGTGTTGATATCGCAGCCGCTGTGGGTGCAAGCGGGGTGGTGCTATCTGATAAAGGTTAGTGTCAAAATGCGATCTTTCTATCTTCTACTTTTGTTATCTTCTGTTCTTCTGGAGTTTTTCTTCTACTTTTGATGTTTTTCTGTTTTTTATGTGGTTCATACTCTCCCTACTTCCCTGTTTTTTAATATTTTTGTGTTGCAATACTGCAAACTATGATACTTTGCATCCAAGACGTAACTTTTTTGCTTTAATTTGACCAAATGAAAGTTATCTCCGACAAATCTAAGAGCTTTCCTAAGAATTTATTTGATGATATATTTACTGTATCAGTAAAAATCTACCTTGTTTCACATTTGCATAAACAAATTATTGGCCACACACCAATTCTAAAGAAATTATTTAGTTGCTGCAAAAAAAAAGAGAAATTATTTAGTGCAAGAACATTGCAAGAATTTGAATTTTGAATACTATGAATATAATATGCTTACCTATTTCCCTTCAAAAATATAATTTACATTGTTAATTAATAGATCTATCAACATTACGACAGAAACTCTGATGACTTGACTCTGCTTTTGTCCATCCATTTTTCTGTATATAAACCTTTTGTTCTGCATATACCCCTCTTGTTTCAAATTTTACTCTTTTCTGAGAGAAAGGTAGGGGGATTCACCTGCACTGTAATTATCCAAGTCTCGATTTTTTCTCTTTTCAATTAATTAAAAGAAACAAGAACAATGCACTATGAAAAAGTGAGGCTGCATTTATCGACTTGGACAAATAATTTAAAGAAATCTATCATAGATTACAACCATCCATCTTCTCCACACTGGCATCAGATGTACCAAGTGCTAGTGGATAGCTGAGAAAAGAGAGAAGAGGCAAGAAAACTTGAGAAAGGCATATGCATGAAACAACATTAGTTTTCTTTATTCTGTGCAATTCTGCAATTTCTATCTATTATATTATTTTGAAAATGCCAGCAACTATTAGCTTAGTTGGTTCGCACCTCTTCTATAAGGGCTTGCCCCTAGAGGAGGTCCAGTGTTCAAATCCTAGGTATTGCTTAATAAAAAAACAGTGTATCTCTTTAACACTTCCCAACAAGTTGGAGGCCTGGAGCATAGTTATATGATGGCCCGATAGTAGGATGCAATATACATAGGAAATCTAGTTGTGGCCTGATATGGTCAATATCTCATTTCTCTTTTTTTCCTTTTCTTTCCCTTTCCGTTTTATGTGAGCTGGAAATTCTCTGCTGGTCACACTCCTGCCCTTGGAGTACGCTTTGGTTTGAGTTCTGAGTAGTGTATCCCCAGATACTTGGATTTTGGTAATTCGACCGGGCTAGGTCTTTTCCACCCTCTCCCTCTTTCAAAAGAAAAAAAGAAAAGAAATCCACCATTTGCTCTTTGATCATGCATGTATATATAACAATTTTCTTTCCAAGTATTGGTGCATGCTTAAGGATTAAGGGTTTTCTTATGCATTCATAGTGTTGCATATGGGGTTCACCCACAGGCCCAGGCCTCTGGTGATTGCTTAAGTTTCTGCCTTAGTTGGCCTAAGAGGTTGGAATGAATTGGTTTAATCTATAATGTCATGGGTTTCAAACCGGCTGAGATTGAGATTTTCATGTTATCAATATATTCTTAATTGATACAGTTTATCAGATATCTTTGGACCCTTGCACCTGAGTTGCAAGTGCTATGTAGTAAGAACATTGCAACTAACTCCTCAAAATTGGAACTTCATGATATAATCTCTCCATATGATGATTCAACATTTTGCTTGTAGCCTTCTTTATTATATCATTATCTCGATAGCATAATAATTCACAATCTAACCTTGACCAACATGAATGTAGAACATTCTTTAGTTTTATCTTTATCAAAAATAAATTGGCTTTTTGCATATATACCCTTGCAAATATAGATTATTGCATTTTTACCCTTTGAAAATCATTCTCTGCATATATACCCCTCAAAACTTCCTTGTTTTTACATGGATACCTCTTCATTAGATTTTGGCCAATGATGTTGAAAAATGACTTTATTACCATTTTGCATTATTATTCTTGAATTTTTTTATAAAAATAGCTCTTTTTAATACAAGCTGAATGGTAATTTTTTTAGGAGTATTAATGTAAAAGGGTAATAATGCCAAATGATACTCGAAATGGTTATTTATAAGCACCGTGAGCCAAAAATCTAACAGGTGGGGTGCCCATGCAATAACAGGATAATTTGATGGTATATATGCAAATAGTGATTTTGGAGGGTAAATATATAATAAGCCATATTTACAAGGGTATATGTGCAAGAAATCAAAATATATCTACAATAGCACTTTAAGAAAATGACCAACATTTGATTTTACTGTCTGATCAATCCTCCTAACCCATACTAGATATGATTTGCAGCCAACTAATAATCCGTTGTATGACTAAGAAGGCTCAACAGACATCTTAGTCATGAACATGTCTACAAAAATATTATCACGTATAAAATATGCTCACAATATTCTCAAAATTGCTAAGCTGAGAACATCAAACATCTTGACAGTATGCTAATGAGTACTCATACATTATGTTTCATGTATGCATTAATAAACATTGAAACTAATAATCAAGTGTTGTACAATTCCCAACAACACTACTGCTAGGCTAAAGTCAAGTCCAATGCCTAGTATCACGTGATATATTTCGCTACTGCTCCAAGTAGTCTAAACATTAAAAGAAAAATCCAATAATGTAGGTACATTCGATATAGGATCTGAAATACTTCTGATGACGGTTAATTTAATTGTTATCCTGAATCGTTGTGAGTACAACCTATATAGACCAGTACTGTGCATGTGCAAATGCGCATAACTTTTAAAGAGTCCAATATTGTGTGTGTGAGAGAGAGCCCCTTTCAGAAATGTGAAGTTAAAAATTAGCTCCACTGGGAAGGAGTCCCGATACTCAAGAGAGCATGTAGCAGGCCCTCTGATCTGGAAAAAATATTAAAAGGGTGGAGTCCAAAATTGAGGTGAAATTCAAACAGGAGAGTTTCTATTATAATAGTAGATATTTCTATTTAACCCCATTAGTACTGCAGCAGAGTAGATAATCTGTGCTTGTCTTGTCATTGTTTGTTATATGATACTGTTCATCTTCTTTTTCTAGGCATAATCTAGTTTGCTGTCACTGCATTTGAAGCATTTTGAAGGTTTATTTTTTTTCCTTCTTTATCTTGATCCTGCTTTTGCCCAGATATATTGAAAACTAATTTATTGAGAGTAATAAAGTGAGGAAAATTCCTTTTTTTTTTCTTTCTGTTTTGTATGCAGGTATTCCTGCCATTGTTGCAAGGAATATGATGATGCAATCCAAACCGGATTCTGTATATCTCCCTCTAGTTGCAAGGACAGTGCAGACTGCAAACTCTGCAATTAGTGCATCAAGTTTCGAAGGTGCTGATTTTCTTATAATGAGTATGGAGAATGACAATTATGTTACAATACTGGAAAACTCTGTTAACCAGCAAGTCAAGGTGCCTGTATTCTTTGCCGCAATTGAATTACTTCATGATGAATTACCTTT
>JAOXJJ010000482.1:1029752-1063830 GCA_025769935.1 Phoenix roebelenii
ATGTGGTATTGTCATCACTTTGGGTGATATAAAGCTATTCAGTGATGATATTCTGAAGGCATTTTCTAAAGAAGATGTGGTGAGTAGAGTCTCACAAGATGTATATGCAAATTCCAGTAGAATGGATGTGGAGGGTGGTAGTGTCATAATCAATGGGAGGAACAGGGTTGCTGGATTTATGAAATTAGGTGACAGAGAGATACAGTTGATTGAAGCTGAAAGAATGTTGTTACATGAGGCGGTTGCAGTTGTCAAGAAAGCTGCACCAATGGTGATCTTCTAATGTTAAACATTTGGTAGTTGAAGATGCCCTTCAAATGATTTCAAATATTACTACTACACATTCTTTTGCATATGCTTGACATAAAACATATAAATGTTTACATTGGGTGGCAGATGAAGGACGTTTCACTTCTTGAGGATGCTGCTTCTCGTCTCAGTGAGCCCTTTTTGCTGGTTGTTGTGGTAAATTTAAAATTTAGCAAACTCTATTGTGAGAACTTTATGTTTTTTGTTGGAGTGGACTTTTATTATTACGTATTAAGATACAGTAGTAAGTCTCCGATACCTTAGTGCTAGATCAATACATATATTTAAGTCAGCATGATACGTTATCTTTTTGCTTTGTTTAACTATATTTGAAATATTCAATATCTCCTTCATTCTTCACCTGCTTTGTGCATATTTCTGCATACATGCCTTGACCAAGCATGATTATTTTTAGGGTTTTTTTTTGCATATATACCCTCAAAAATATATAAAATTGTATGAATACCCTTGTAAAATTGCTATTTGCATATATACCCTTATAAAATACTTCTTTTGCATGTATACCCTTATTTTACTTTATTTTATATTTGTACCCATACAATCTAACACCGTTAAAAAAACTAAACGATTTAAAATTGAAATGACTGAACTACCCTTACGGGTAGACATGCAAAAAAATTTTATATGGATATCAAGGTCGGAGGAGTCGGTACCAAACTCTGTACTGGTTCTCCGATGGGATGGCTTGGTATGAGCCTGCGCATGCCACGCCGGGCCTGTACCGACACAATGGAATAGAGGGGGGAGAGGAAAAATGAGAGAGGAAAAGAGAGAGAGAGAGAGAGAGAGCGGGGGAGGGAGGGACGCCGACGCCGCCCCCCTCGCAGCCTTTGCTGGGCTCCGTTTGCCCTCCATCGGCATCCTCTCTCTCTCCCTCCCTCCTCCACTCACTTTCTCTTTCCTTTTCCTTCTCTGGCTCCGAAAACGCGTCCCATTTTCGGAGCCGGAACTGTACTGGTGAGCCACCGTTACGGTTTGAAACGGGTGGAACCGCCCAGTTCGGGTCGGTTCCGCCGACGTTGATGGATATACATGTAAATAGCAACTTTGCGAGGGTACTCATGCAATAAAACATATTTAGGAGGGTACACACTTAAAAAAAACATTAAAAATGATCAAAATTCACTAAAGATAATTCATTAATAAAAAACGATAACAAAAAAGATTAAATCATGTTTAATATCAACTCTTATAGAATATATTATGTTGCTTTTACTAAATTCTTGCCTCTAAAACAATCAACAACTCAACATTTACGAATCACTAAAAAATATTTTGCTAATCTAAACATTTATAATTAATTTAAATTTGATATGCTTTAGTCTTTTAAAAATAATAAAAAATATGTAGATGTCATAGATTCAATAATGATAATTATATCAAAATCAAATGGAGAATAGTATTACCAAAATGATTACCTAATATTCCAACTTGACTGGGTCAAGATCTTAAAAAGAAAATTGATAATGTGACTCGATCTTTTTGATGACTTATTGATCCAACTTGGCAAATTTCAGCCGAGTTTTGATTTTTTTAATGGATTTTTTGAATGTGTACCCTTTTAAATATGAGAAATTGTATGTCTACCCTCATAAAGTTGTTATTTATGTGTATACGCTTATAACTTTTTTACATATCTACCCATAAGGGTATTTCAATCATTTTAATTTTAATCCATTTATTTTTTAACAACGTTAAATGGTACGGGTACATATGCAAAAAAGAAAAAAAAGAAGGATATATGTGCAACTAGTAATGTTACGAGGGTATTCATGCAATTTCGTATATTTAGGAGGGTATATATGCAAAAAACCCTTGTTTTTACTATTTATATTCAAACTATTTTTATTTTTCATTTTTTCATTTTGCCGGTATGATTGCCTATTAAGTAGATACTACTTCCTCTACCAAATTAAATCTTCTACTTAATCGGGTTTATCAGCTATTTACTTCCCCCTTTGGTGGTGCTTCTTAACTTAGTCGCTTATGGTTTATCGAATATTTTCTTCGCCTCCATGTGATGCTTCTTGCCTTAGTCATTTATGCTTTCTTCACCAGTAGAATTTCCGACCATTGTTCTCGCAACTAGGATTGAAGATACTACAAATTTGATTCATTTTAATAAGAATTTGATATGTGATATCTGTATTCACTGATTGGAAATAAGTTCCATATAGTGGGCCATTGCCATACAAGTTGGTCAATATCCCCAAATATTGGAGGAAATGTTTTGTGGAAAATCTTAGCATTTGATTTGTAATAAGAATATCGTATATTATAAAGCTACGAAGGATAGTATTGCAGTTTGGAAGGTTGTTGGTGATATTGAAGAACATTTTATTCATCGGGGATATGCCTACTAAACTTATATGATTTGAAATCAAGTACACTCTGCTTATAATTGGGGTGACTATTATTTTGTGGATTGAAGATTTCCTTTTGCATGTGAAGAAATTATTTTGGCAAACAGAGCTTCTTCTTAAATTATCTACTTCAGATCATTATAGAAGGATAATGATGGCTGGGGGGAGGAATGGATTAGGGTCGAAGTATCTAAAAGCACTTTTCCTTTTTCTTTTCTTGGCGATTAAGAGGTGCATTTGTTTTTTTTTAAGATGCCATCTTAATATCTGAATGATGAGCATTGTATATTGGCCCTGTATTTTTAAGTAGCATCCCTTAGTTGACCTTTGTAATCAATATGCCAGAATTGCTTTATTTAATTTGTTAAGCCAGGCTGTTGGTCTTGGAAACTGTTTTTGAGCTGTATATTGTCTTTGACCTACAGATCTGGATGATTGCTTCAATTAACTTCTTACAAGTTTTCTGGAAAAAAAGGCATGTTTCACAGCCTGTCGATAAAAATGCTATTAATAAACAGCACCTGGGCAGAAAGAAGAAAGTGAGGAGAAACAATATGAAACCACATAACTACTGCTATTAGGCAATCATTTACTAAGGAACCACTGAATAAGTCAATGAACAGCAATCACCTAATGATGCAAAATGTAGCCAGGGATATCAGGACATGAACCATTGAAAGAAACAGCCAGCTTCAAAATTTTATTAAATAATTATTACGTTTGTAACTTTTCGAAATTTTTCCTTCAGTGTATGTATGGGAGGAGTTTCTTGAGTAGTTGCTAGTCAATTTTTACTGTAATATCTATGCATTTAGTTTTCCTGTTAATCTATCACAAATCTGAAGATATTTTAAATATATCACGCTCCAAACATAATAGGAGCACTTGTTGGTCTTCCTAAAATTTTTTCAGTAAACAATGTGCCTTCATATTTTCGTTCTCACAATTCTCTTATCTGGTATTATCTTTCCCTCTTCTACTTCCCAGTATCTGGCTTTGTTGACAACTAAACCCCTACGCTATACAAATTGGATCTCTAAGTGCAGGTCACTGGAAAGAGCTGGTGGCTCATTTGCAATTTAAAAATGTATTAGTTCTATCCAACTTACCGATCCAAGCCTTTTGTTTCCCTTTACTCATATAGCCTAATGAAAAGTTTAGTAGCGTACTGTATTGTTAGCATTCTCTCTTGACACTTAAAGTGATGACAAGGGCAGTTGCAGTTTTGGAAAATTTACTGGACATTGAGTAATGCCTTTGGATAGAAACCAACAAGATTGAAACGCTCTTGTGAACTCACTAGCAAATTATATTGGCATTTTATCTAAGCATTCTTATTTTATATGATTTTCCTCTTATATTAATAAATACTATGGAAAACATTATATTAATAAATAGTACACAAAACATCATTTATTCTTCTATGACATGTCTATTTTCTTGCAAAAGAGAGAGAGAATTTTCTTACCCCATCAAATAGCTTGTTGCTTCCTCCTGGATCATATGTTAGAAATAAAACCCTTTCCTATTTCAAAGTTCAACTCTTATAATTAGTTTCCCACTTTGCGTTTTGATATCAAATTCGGTAACTGTGGTTCTTATACAAGGAATGCTAAACCAGCCCGTATCGGCTGGTTCAGCCCGTACCAAACCGGTCTTGTTCAGCCCCTATGGGGCCGGAACCCATCAGTACCGGACCAGAACCGGCCGATACTAGATCCGGTTCCGTCCGGTATAGCTAGGAATCGGTGCGAACCGGTCGTTTCGCACCGGTTCGCCACATCGTGCCGCGCTCCCGCGCGCACTGTGTTATGCAGTTTGGTTCGGTACTGGTCTGAACCGGTCCGAACCGGTTCGGGCGCTGACCGGTATGCCACCTAGTACCAATTTGGCAATCCTTGTTTTTAGATGCATGGCATAAGTCATATTAGCAATAAATTAAATGTAAGTGCCTATTCTTAAAAACAAAGCTCATGCTTTGTTTACTGATGTGTCATGCTCCGAACTCGTCACCTAGATCGGCCATGTGACACGGCGCATACACCCTAGGGCAAGCCCTGAAAATTTATTACAACCTCAATATCACTAAACAATAATAATCTCAATTCATAACTAATAACAAAACTTGTAAAATTACAAAATTCATTCATCCAAATGGTAATAATGATGCTCTATCTATTCGTCCCTTTCTCCTATGATCTCAACTATAGCCAAATACTATGCAACTCTGAAAAAGAGAGAAAGGGAGTTGAAAGCTTTACAACCTAGTAAGAGTCTCTGCACATTTACACCAACATAATAATATAGTTTGAAAATAGTGATAAGCGACACCAAAATAAAAATATAAATTATGAACCTTTTTTCAAACATCCAATATAACTCAATTAAACCAACAAATATCTACATATGCATACATCAAATATCCAATTTATCAAAAGAGATATATCACAACATACCAACAAGTAAAATCTTTTATTCAGTATGGGTTTCATATGTCTTATCATCCATTTCTCATTAATTCAATTCCTAGTTTAATAGTAATATTCCTCGGCTTTGGACTAATCAAGATCATGACCCAGTCCAAGACTGCTAAACAAAATCCCATGTGTAAATCCATGGAGGCTATCCCACGCATAAACTTGTGGAGGCTATTCCACGCATAAGCCTGTAGAGGCTATCCCATGCATGAGCTCTATGACGAGGTTAGTTTAAACCATATCTTATTCGTATGATTTGCATGTTTTCTTGTCAAATCACTTTTCATTTATACAATGTATTTTTCACAAATTCAAGGTATCATTGTTTATATAATCATGTTTTCAATATCTGATACATATAATAATTGTACAAGTATGTTTGTACCGAAAATTATATAAAATATACCATCTCATACCAAACCAAATTCATCGATGTAGATCTCACAATGCAAATCTTACAATACAAATCGCACGATGCAAATCTCATGATGCCAATTCATCGGTGCAAATCAATAAACATGTATAAATATATTGGTGATCAAGTATAGGAATTTTTACTTCTATCGCAACCTAACTCAGCTAAAATACTACCAATCCACACCTAACATGTACAGTCAATTTAATATCAATATAAAACCGACTTATCCTTTATCAATCACTCGCAATATTAATGAATCAATTATTCAATAATTACCTAATTTTAGAGTTATAATATTTGAATTACTCATATTCTCTATCTTTCTTTAATTGAAAATTAAAATAAATAAAGGGTCCAAACCTTACTATGATTTAAAAACTAGAGTATAGGATCTCGTTGGGCTTCTTTTTGTCCAGATGACTGCAGCCCCCTATATAAAATCAGGACCAACTATGAAAATAGATTCGTATAGAATGAAGTACGAGGTCAGCTAGATGACGGCGCCCAATATTCAAATTGGGCAGCACAATGTAACTCAATCTATTTGATCAAGAAACATATTTCCAATCAAGAAAAGAATAATAGATCAGAGGTTATCAATTATTGGTTCAATGGTAGCTAATAAAAGTCGGAGTGAAGAAAGGACAGAGTTGACTAGGTAGCAGCGTTCGACAATTCAGATCGGTTCACTTTGGCCAATCAAACAGGTTAACTCATGAAACAAGAATCAGACCATGGTACAAGTAACACAATAGAGATTAGTGATGATAAAGTCTAGTGGTGTCCGATTGCCCAAATTAGTCAAAACAGTGTTTTCCAAATCATCAGATCAAGGAATAGGGATCAAATACAACAAGGGTAACATGCAAGGTTGTTGATGGTGGGGGTCCGAAGAGGGCTGTCGAATACCAGAGTGAAGGCTAGCATGACGGGTGGTCACATCAACACTAGTCCAGGACCCTATACTGGGGTCGACCTGGGTCTAGAAAGAGAACATCTAGAGCCCTCTTGCTGGGTCCATTGAACCATGCAAAGAGAGAGAGAGGAAGAGAAAACAAAGAGAGGGGTAAGAGACACAAAAGGGGAGAGAAGAGAGAGAAAGAAGAGATGGCTCTTTCTTCTTTTCTAGAACAGGGGAGAGTCTACTCTCCCTTTCTTCTTGGATTAGGGACAATGACCACCAAGGTGGCCCAGCCTCGGCGACGATGGCCATAGGCGACCTTTAGCTGCAACACCACTGACAATGGTGGCCGGCCGATGTAATGAAGAAGAGAGGAAGAAAGATCACGAAGCAAGGGATGATCCACATCTTGGCCTAGATCATGTTCTATTCCATTGACCAATGGTCACACGATCTTTGGGTCCCAAGAAAAGTCGAACCCCAGCCTTATCTGGTGACTGACGGTGATGAACATAGGAGAAAAAGAGCCAAAACAGGGCACCCCTATTTCGGATGAGATTCTGGCAATTCGCTGGCTCAAAACAAGGTGGCAGCGGCTATAAATCCAGAAAAGGAGGAAGAAGAGTTGTGATTTGGTTACCTCGGTCTGACAAGGTGGTTCGATGGCTTTTTCGGCAGAAATCCAAGAAAGAGGTTCGGAGAAGGAGCTTGGGATCGGCGGCTATTCCTCGAGTTATCGGGGATGGTATTCAACAGGGGAGGTGGAAGATCTTAAATAGATGAAACCCTAGAGCTTATCCGGTGTTTGGATCACTTTAGGACCCTTGGAGTCCGGCGAGTCTTCTTCTCCGCCTCACATATGCAATAGGGCATGTCCGAAACTTGGGCCTGGCCTCTTCGGGCAGGCCGACAAGCCCAAGGAGCTGGGCTACTGTAAGATGTCTATTCTTGGGGCAAGTCTCTTTTGTTGTTCCTTTGCCAATTGCTTCTTAATCTCCAACTGTTTCTAATAACTCAAAAACATACAATAATAAGAATACATATAGTAACAGTTAAACAGTAATCTGAAAAATAGTTTTCCCCCTTTATCTGTATAAGGCAATTGGTTTCCGTTTTATGTCTTTTCTAAATCTCCTCCAGCTCTTGCACAACTTTAAAGTTAGGATTCTTGTTGTCAATCCATTGAACCTCAATTTTTGTATTTGGAAGTGCAACTTTATCAGCAAAATTTTCAACTTGAGCCTCCTTAGCACTTATGATTGGTGGAGGACCTTGACCTATAAGTGCTACAGGCTTGAATTGAAAATTTTGCTGATAGAGTTGCATCTCCAAATAAAAAAATTGTGGCTTGATGATTGACAAGATGGATCATGATTTTGAAGTTGCCCAAGAGTTGAAACAGATGAACAAAAGACATAAAAATGGAAAACAGTTGGCTTATACAGGTACAAGAGAAAAAGTCTTTTTAGACTACTGATTAAATATTAGTTTATGTATTCTTTTTATTGTATCATTTTGTGCTATTAGAAGCAGTTGGATATTGAGGAGCAATTGGCAAGGAAACAAGAAAGATTTGATGGAGAATAGCAAACCAGGACGTAGGTATCTTATATTTTCAATTAACTATAAATATACTTCCATTAAAACAAGCATGAGCTGTAATGTATTTTGGTTCAACTGTTTTTGCTACTGCCCTAAGGACATAGATGAAAAGTATTCTGTCTGATCACCACTTGGTTCCAAAATGACATATAATAGTCACTCTTTTTAAACCATCATAAATAGAACCAGACTCAAATTTTAAGTTATATTCTCTTCAATAACAGAAGGCTTGCGATCTTGCATTATCTGTACAATATTGTAAATGTCGTGGTTTTGGCATACATCACAGATAATGAACTTATCAGATCATTGATAATGACTCGATTGCATTTTTATTTGCTGGTAACTGGACTCGTGTAGTGCATGGTTCAGGGAAGAGGGAAGGGAGACAGGAGGACTGGATATGTATTAAGTCGAATAAGAGAGAGAGAGAGAGCGTCTGATCTGTTTGGGAGTTGAATCAAAGAGAGAGACCCTGTTTGGGAGTTTTAAAAAGGGGTCTCATCTGATTGGGAAGGGAAAGAGAGAGCACACACTAGTGATTGTTAATGCTGGGAAGAGAGCGGGTGGGCTGGTTAACATATGTTTTAAGATAGATATGAGAGTATTCTTGATATAAAAAAAAATGATAGATATAATAAAAAATGAGTATTTTCTGATTTCAAAATTGTCATTTTAGATATACTTTAGGTAATAATAATCTAGATCTATTTTTGTCGAGGTCTTTGAATAACTGCACATATTTTCTAATTTATTAATTATTTAAAACCCTTTTCAGCGCACCTGTTCTGATGTTGGAGGCTCTCCTCAAGGCAAAAATTGCTTGCATGGCAGATTTATCTTATTCTGTTACTTAATGCAAACTAAGATGTGACTTCTTATGGCTATCTGAATTAAGTTTTCTTTCAACTTTTTAACTACAGTTTAATAGTGTGAATTTTTGATATTAGCTTCTTGTATTTCATAATTATCTTATATCACCAGGGGGAATTTAATTCTGGGAAATCTACTGTTATAAATGCTCTTCTTGGAAAGAGGTATCTCAAGGAAGGAGTAGTTCCTACGACAAATGAGATCGCTCTGCTTTCACATTCTGATATGGAGTCTAATCAGCAAGATCACTGTGAAAGGCATCCAGATGGCCAGCTCATATGCTACTTAAATGCACCAATACTCAAGGAGGTTAGTAGTTTTGATTTTTGAATCACTAAATGGTTATATTCCATTTTTATCCCCTTAAGCGACCAATTTGGTCATTGCCACTACAATTCTCTTGGTTGCTGGTAGTATCTCCCATGATTATCTGACATCTTGGACAATGTGATGGAGACCCAAGTTCGTGTGATGTTACACCAGATTTTATTAGATTTAAATTACTTATCATTTTTTTGTATTTTTCTTTCATTTTCTAGTTATTATCAGTTTTAGTGGGTTATCCTTCATGTTTTAGCCTGAGAATTGAAGTCACTTTATATGAAGAAAATGACTAATTTTGGTTCCAAACTTCACTTAAACTATCAAGCCGTCTTGGCTGCAATGCATGATGTGATGACAAAAGAGGGAAATAAAAAAAAAAAGGAAGAAAAAACTGAAGGGATATATGGAGTTTGCCATAGACAAGCACACACTTAAAAAAAAGAGGAGAAAATTTCAATATTTGTCACTTTGTGGAGACTCATATGTACCATATGTAAGGGCATCAAAACAACTATAGCAGACTTTTCCAGTTTTCTTTTTCAGTACAAATTTTCATAATAGTAACGTGGGATATCATAAACATTTGATCAAAAGTAGCATAGCACTCTGTGATATTAAAGCCCAAATAGCCTTCTTGGTAAATAAGATATTGAGCTGTCAATAAACAATCTAGGGTCCTTTTGAACTCTTTAAAATTTACTGTAGAAATAATTTTGAAAATATGACGTAAATTAAAAGTAGAATGACTTCTTATTGTTTTCTGTGGTAGTAAGAGGTGCGATCATGAGAAAGAGAGAGAGGCACTTATTGGCTGCTATTGAGATGTCGGAGGATGAATAGGTGATGATTATGGTTGGGCATGGGGGTAGGTAGATTTTCAAGAGTATCCATTTTCCTCATCTATATTATTGCTGCTATCCTTTTAATGGTCGAGAAATGGTTTAAGCTTGTCATCTGTGTGTGTGTGCGCGCGTGTCTGCGTGTTGGCGCTATGCCTATATTCTTTTAATTAGCAGGAGTTTTGTAGGAAAGATTTTCTTTATTGTAATAATTGCAAAAACCAGCTGGAATTATTTTCTTAAGAAACAGCCTCTTTTGAATTTGAGGAGAGTTGTGAATATATTTCACACATGTGCAACAATCTGATTACTAGAATGTGTGGATCAACTAGGACATGTTCGCCACCATCTGATTCCAGGGTTATCTTGGTCTCATGATGTTCAAAGTATTTAAGAAACAAACAATAAGTGGCCCCTTTTTGCAAATATTGCAAATAAAGTTGTTTCTTTTACCGCAAAACCTCCTCAACTAGGTGGCCTACAACAATCTTGAACCTGAGTGAATCAGTGATAATGGTACAACCAAATGGTCAGCCAGATGACTACGTTAGTCAACTGTTATGATAGTTTCTTTTCTCCATGTTGAAGACTCCTTTATCTTTTGTAGGCAAAGAAGCAATTGTCTTTTGCTTTAGGGCTAAGCCCATTTAACCAATGTTTTTAAAACCAGCTTAGCCAACCGGTTAAACCGGTTGAACCAGAAATTGGATGCTTGTCTAGTCTGGTTCAAAGGGCATTTTAAAAGTGGTTAAAACTTGGTTAAACCCAGGAGATTCGGATGAACGGGTTAGGCCGCTTGGTTTGGTCTGTTTCTCACAAATTTGATTTTTTTGTGTCTGGCACTCCAATCTCGTCCTTGACCTTGATGCCCTGCAAATCCCCACAACCGATCTCCAACCGCCGACGCCGGTAGCCGTGGAGGTGACAAAGGGTGTCGGGGAGGGCGGGTGTGGCATTGAGGACGGAGGGAGCTACGATGGCGGCGGAGCAGGTACTAATCATGGTGGACGAGGAGGTGGCGGAGGAGAGGAAGGAGGAGGCAGCGAAGCAGGAGAGGATTGGGAGTTAGAAGTAGGTGATGCTGTTGAGGTTGGGGTGGCGGCTGACGTGGTTCTTGTTGTCGCACTCGACGGGACACTTGCTAGTGTAACTGGGGGAGAATCCCCCTTGGCTCCCTTGTTATACTTCCTGCGGCTCCTGTGGTCTACGGATCGAACACATGCAAGATCGGTCGGGTCTTGAAGCGACGATAGGTCAACAATGTGGGGAACGACACCCAATCGAGCAGTGCAGTGAGCTTGTCGAGCGTCACCCTTGAGGTCATCCCATTGGTGGCCGCTGCAAAGAATTGATAGATGACGGCATTGGTGGCAACACCAATGAGGTTGATGTAGGCGGACATCACACTATGCCTGGTGGCAACGTGGGGGAGCTAGTAAGTGAAGGTGTCAAAGGGGATCCAATCTGAAGGAGGGGAGGTGGTGTCGAGGAAGTGAGAGAGGGAATCCTGGAAGGCTTTCAAGTTTTGGTCGGTAGGGTCGAAGTCCAGGGAGTTGATGGGGACAAAGAGGAAGACATCCTGATGGGACTGGTCAACTTGGGAATTAGATAGCTTGCCGGTTCGCTGTTTGGTTCAATTTTAAAAAGTTTGCATTTAACATGGCAATTCTCTTTGCCATAAAGCTACTCTTTTCTTCCTGCATTTATGGTGGGGTTGCTTGGTTTCCGACACAAGTTAGTTATGACAGCTAGAATGCTATTTAGATGGCAATGTGAATAGCTTATGATGAGAGAATGTAGTAATTTAAACAATCATGACTTTGTAGACAGTCCCATTTGCACATATTTTCTTACTTTTCTATATTTGATCTGTTAATATTCTTGTGGGCATTTTTGTTATGGATAGTGCTATACTTCTAGTTTTATTTTGAAAATTCTTGCTCTATAACACATGGTAAGCTTGAGGGAGGGTGTTGGTGGTTTTAGGTTTATGTACGTGCTGCATGCGCATAGACTGCATGCTCATGTATCTTTTTTGAGGTGTCATAGCCTATTGTTTTTGTATATGTTGGGCTAATGCTTTTCATTTGTGGGTTACTGCATTATTGTATTCTCATCTATACTTGCTCCTCCATTCTAATGTAAGTTAACAAGGAAAAGTATTGAAGCTACTTAAGTGAAAGAATTTCTCTGTCATCTCCATCGAAAAAGTTACAAATTTATCTTAAAAGGTTATAGACAAGGATGACCGAATTGTCTCGAACCGCCCAGTTCAAGGCATGGCGAACCGAACTGGTCACTTAATGGGATAAAATTGCTTTTAATTTGGTTCAGGTTCGGGTTTTATATAACCTGCTCACTTACCTCGCTTGCCTTTCTAGCTCGCCTCTCTCACTTCCCTCGCCTACTAGGGCTAGGGTTTTGTCATTGCTGCCATTGCCAACGATGATAATGACGGACTGATAGGTATCCCTCTCTCGTAGTCTCTCTCTCTCGCCCTCTCCATTCTCTCTCACTTGTCTCTCTCTCCTCTCTCTCTTGCCCTCTCTATTGGAAGCCCTCCTTTCTCTCTCTCGCTCTCCTCACTCGCCTCTCTCACTAAGGTTAGGGTTTCATCACGGCCACTGCCGACGATGACAACGATGACGGACCGGTATGTGTCCCCCCCTCTCAATCTCTCTTTTGCCCTCTCCATTCTCTTTGTTCTCTTTATCCCCTTCCTCTCCATTTCCCTCTCCCCCCTCTCCTTACTCCTGGTTCTGGTAAAGCTCGGGTCGATATGGTATGTACTGGCCATACCGAACTAGTCGCCGATTGGTACGATTCCGGTATTGGTTTGGTGAACCGTGGTTATAGATTTTAGCTTTGTATATTACTGTCTTTTTGATTTAGCCTAAAGTAGCCACGTCAAAAACTTAAACAAGGATTTGGTATCACTCTCGGACATGGCGCTGTAAGAAGAAATTCTTAATTATTGAAAGGGTCTAATGCTTAGACAACCCTGTATCTGACATATGAACTCAAATCCATATAATGCAGACCTTTACATATCAATAATGCCCACCTTTTTTTTCTAATCTAGAAAGTGGTCATCTTGTTCATTTGCCAAATTCTCTTCATTTGATATTTGTCTGCAGTTCTATTTTTTGACTTAATTTAACCTATGTATGTTATATATATATATATATATATATCTATATATACACACAAAAGCTAATACATGCTCACTTGGTGAAACAGATGAACCTTGTTGATACACCAGGTACTAATGTCATTCTCCAAAGGCAGCAACGCCTTACTGAAGAGTTTGTGCCTCGCGCTGATTTAATTCTTTTTGTCATATCATCAGACCGACCACTGACTGAAAGTGAGGTATGATTTGTTTGTTGGAAGTTGGAACCACTGAAATATGTTAGTTATGCTATGATACATATATAAATACATACATGCATGCACACATCCACGCATGCACGTAAGTATGCACGTTTGACATATGCAGATTATGCAAAAATAATGGGAGGACGAGAAGATTGTCTTTAAGTTTCTGAAGTGAATGCAAATGCATTTTTGACCTGAACATTTATGAGTCTATCCATGAAACAAATAATTTTTTTTGTTATAAAGGTTCAGTTTAAGCATCCCATGAACTAAGATCATTATCTTTGCAATAAATACGGCAAATATGTTAAAGTTTTTCTTTCTGATAACTACGACAGCAGGAAGCCCAACCAAAATTGGGGTGATAGTGGGATTTGAATCCAAGTCACTCTATCCAACACCTAGTGACTTTAGCAATTGAGCTAGTTAGCACCCTGAATATGTTAAAGTAAAATATTCTTAGAAAATCTAACTTTCTCTGTACTTGATGTCTCCAATATTAGACAAAGAATTCTATGAAAACAAAGTAACCAACTGGGTAACTGCTTCTGATTCTCTTTCCATGCTATCTCGACTTAGTTCCCGACCAAGTGCTGTAAACTTATGGACTAGTTATTAATTAAATTATTAAACCTTCTTTGTGATCTCATAGGATATACTATATATTTTTTTTTTGAAAAAAGATGTCAGAACTTGCCTGTGTGTCTTTCTATCTCATTAGCTTTTTATGTTTGTAAGGCTTCTCTCTAACAATCATTTGCATAATTCTATGATTTCATGAGAAATTATTTAAGGGGCTTACCTTAGCCACAACAAATCAAAGTATAAGGAAAAGACATTTGGGTTAAGTCTTTTTATGGCAATTTCTATGTGGTCACATGATTATATGACTCAGTGATGATTTCATGGTCTAGTTGATAGTGATGTTCACTTAATTGGTATGGGTCATGGTGGCATTCGTGATAGTGATGTTCATCTAAATTATACCTTTAATATAAGAAATAGGTATTATTCATATTCCTACTGCTTATCCAAGTGTCTTGTAATCTCACATAGATGATTGTCTATCCTTGTTTCAGCCACATATCCCTATGGATGTATGGTAATTTATGAAGTTGAAACTAGTTGTACATATTAGTTCCTACACTATTACTAGGAGAGGTATAATCAGGCTCGAGTTAGGCATGGTGCCATAGCTTTAATGACCCAGACCTCATCTAAAAAGGCTAGCTAGAAGTTGTTACCTGGGTTCCTTGGCTCTATATCGGCGCACAACCTGTAGTACTAAACATAATGATACATGCTCTTATAGGTCCTCACATACACCCTCCATTTGAGCTTTGGTGTCCTTGCTAGGCTAAGGTCCAGGTCCAATCAAATCTTATCACAAGTACCATAATTTGCTTGTAGTCAGTCCCAAAAGGGCACAGATTGCAATGTCTTTAGTCTAATGGGCCATGGGTTGGGTCCGCTCTGATTCCATTGTGAACCTAAGAAACCTAAAGAGGCCATGCATAAGTTATTATTTGAGTTCGTTGGCTTTATATAAGTGCGTAGAGATATCCCAGCATACAACCAATGCGGGACTAAACACATGTTCTAGGTCCTCAAAAATAGCTATACAAATGGTATGTGAAATGTTAGACTGAAGTATAAAGGGGACGTGTAGTTTTTTTTTTTTAATGTTTGCGAGGAGAGTAATGCAAGTCTTCTTTTTGTCTTAGTTCTGTTTTGCATACAATTCATTCATAATTAAATGATTTTAGCAAATCTGGCCTCTATGCATATCTTAGTTAGCATCTTTTAGTCTTCCTATGATGGGGCAGGCTTGCTCAGTGATGGTCTACACTTAATTTTTAATTACTGCTAATCTGTTTTTGTTTATTCAGTACGATAAAGTATATCCTTTGTTAGTTTTTGTGTTTGTATTGTTCTTTACTTGTATTGGTTTCAATAGTTCCAACATGCTTGTTCCAGATGTAAGATATTCAAAATTTCAAATGATTCAGTCAAGGGTTTCAATGCCCCAAAACATGTTTGTCAGTTATTTGAAAAAAGAATTAAAGTATCATGTATTGTGTTCTTAGTTAATGGCTGGCATACTATGTATGTTCTGTGACGCTTGGCACATGCTGCCAACTAGCATGTCATGAAATGCTACTTTATGCCTTTTTATAAATATAAACCAATTTTAGTTGCTTTGTACCAGTGTATTATGTGTAGCAAACAAACATAAGTTTTAATAACCTATATAAATCTAAGTTTAGAAATTACGGTAGATATTTGTTTGAATTGCAGTTTTAGAACATGTATGTAATTTTAAGTAAGCTGCCATACAGATAAGCATCACTCCAGTAGCCTACAAATTAGTAAAATAAATAAGATTAAACTTCATGATGAAAATGATAGGAATTAAACAACATATTTTATGCACCATACACATGTTGCTATCACTATGGGAAACTCATCTGCTAAAAGCCAATATGATATTCCTATGAAAAAATTGTATGTTGTATGTATCTTCATTTCTAATTTTTGATCCAATGCAGAATAATGACTTTATGCTATGATGTCTAATGAGCTTTGAAAGCCTGATCAAAGAAAAAGAAAGAATGGTGCAAAGAGTTCCTAACCCCCTAGAGAAACATAAGCTTATCTTGATGGTCAGTTCCATCTAAATCAGATAGTAGGACACAAGCCAATACTGCTACATGTCAGCATTTATGCATGCTCAATGAAGAGGTAATCTTTGGTATGGATGGATACACAGCACAAAGGCACTCACTTATGTACTTTGCTGATAGGCTGCAGCCACTATATGTGTCACTAGATATAATACTTTATGGGTGGTTACTTCAATCGATCAATCCATGTTAGAAAGACGTTAATAATAGTCTCGATTAGAAGTCAGATGGTTATTATAGCATTTGATTGGCATATTGTTGACGGGAATGCATCCTCTCTAAGCAAATATTCACCACAATTAAGCACAATAGGAGTCATTCACTGTGAAGCTGACTGATGCTGGAATTATACACATTATTGTAATCTTTTTCATTAGGTTGGCCTTGACTAGATGTGACAGGACATTATGTTAATTTCTCATCTTGTTCTTTCAATAAATTTAGTCTTGGAGAAATTTCATAATCTTTTTTTAATGACTCCAGCAATTCCAGCATTTTAGTGTATAGAAAATGACATTTCATTTGTGACTTAACATAATTCAAATGCAAATAACACTCTCTTGTAGTTATGTAGCATCCTCATCTTAAAACGTTGCTACATTACTAATGGTCTAATCTGACATTAGTGATGCATCCAACAAATGCTTAGCTTCCCAACAATGTTTTATATATATCTAGCCTCATTCTCTTATTCCATTTTTTAGTTCCGATTGATGCTCTCACCTGAATAGAGATTCATCATCCAATACTCTATCAAGCAAGCAATTATATATTCAACTAATAATTTTCTGTTGAAGTAGCTAACAACACTTGGTTTGTCTTTGCAACTTCTAGGTTACCTTTCTCCTATATCTACAGCAGTGGAAGAAAAAAGTTGTGTTTGTATTAAATAAACTGGATCTCTATCGGAATGCCAGTGAGGTTTGATTTAAAATGTCTCTTCCGTTTAAATTTCTCAATTAGTTATTTAAAATGTTGCTGGGCTATTTGTTTTGTCAGAGCATATAATTTGTCGTATTTTCTATATGGATCTTTTACTTATGTTTCCATTTTCGGATTTGGATATAGCTTGAGGAGGCGACAACATTTGTTAAAGAGAATGTGCAGAAGCTACTTAATACAGAAGATGTAAAGTTGTTTCCTGTCGCAGCACGTTCTGCACTGGAAGCAAAGCTTTCTTCAGTTTATGATGGAAGAAACTCTGAAGAAGTTTTGCTTAATGATCCTGGTTGGATGAGCAGCAGATTTTATGAACTTGAGAACTTCCTCTTTAGTTTTTTGGATGGATCAACGGACACTGGAATGGAGAGAGTGAGGCTGAAGCTTGAAACACCAATTGGAATTGCTGACCGTTTACTAAATTCTTGTGATAGATTAATGAAGAAGGAATATGAGAATGCCAGTGAGGACTTGATATCAATCAAGGAAGTTGTTAGCAGTGTAAAAGAGTATGCTGTGAAGATGGAAGGTGAGAGCATTTCATGGAAGAAACAGATTATATCTCTGGTATGTTTCCTTTTAAATAGTCATAATTTATAGTATCTTATGCTTCCTGGCTTCTACTTGTGTAAGATAATTTACTATGTATCAGTCTGTTATTTTCTACTTTTTTGTTGATAGAATTTATATTGATACTAATGCAGATTGAGACAGCAAAAGCCCAGGTTATGAAGCTTTTAGAGTCAACTCTTCGGTTGTCAAATATTGATCTGATTTCGACATATGCTTTCAAAGGAGAGACATCCAGTTCTGTCCCTGCCACTTTGGCCGTTCAAAATGAAATTATTAGTGCAGCTCTTTCTGATGCCCAAGTATTTTTTCCTGTCCCTATTGACCTTATCAATTCTGTGTCTAGCAACATAAAACAATAAATTACTACCATTGTGTCTTCTTTTTTCAGTTAAAACTAAAAGATAAGTATTGGGTAGTTGTTATTGCAATTCAATCATTTTGTTATAGGGAAATCTAGTCATGTCAATGCAATTTCCATGGGCTAGTTTACTCATGTTGTAGTATCTGAGCACTAGACATATACTTGAATTTTATTGAGATATACATACATGATCGACAAAAATACAAATGTAATATTTCATACTCAACCACTCCTATCAGACTTAGCATGGATCAATCATTGATAGATGTGCGATAGGTATTGCAAAAAGTGCCATTGTTAGTCTTAAGTGAAGACCGAAGAATGGAAGGAGGTGACATAATATATCCTCTGTATGCTCATAAAAGTCTTGGTTATTGATAACCTATGTTGGGTGCTAATTATCATAATTGAGGGGCTACACTTGTAAAGGGAACCCATGTCAAAGGTAAGCTAGCGACACCCAAAAGCCTTCATGGTGTGATGTTGCACTATGTTATATTCAACCTTGACTAGGGTGAGAGCAATTCACTGTTTCTAGATTTAAGAAAATTCTTGAGAGCATGGTATACCGTATCTTACCAAACCGGACGGTACCATACCGGTTCAGAATCGGCACCGGTATCGGTGGCGTACTGAGTGTATCGATGGCGTATCGACACTCGGTACGTCAAAAAATCGTGTACCGTACCATACCAACACTATGCTAGTGTGACATTGGTACGGGATTCGGTACCGAGACAGTGAACCTTGCTCTAGAGTGATATATACTAATAGATTTTAAATCAGCAAAGTCATCAACACAATCAGTGTTAGCGTAAGTATGAAGATTTACTGCTTTGGCAGAAGAACAGAAGTAATGGCTCCAGAGATATTGATAGGATGTATCATAACATAGTGGGTTGAGCGAGGAGCATGATCGAAATAGTCCTTACCTCGCATGAACAATGCTGGTCTCATAGGCTTGAAATGAATGAGGCAACCCATGAACTCTTGTTATCTATGATCTGAAAGAAACACACCATCCTTGAGATGAAGCTTCAGTTGTAACTCCATTAGGGTATGAGTGGTTTGAATAGAAGTTAAGCAAGCAGATTAGAGTCAAATTTATTTTCTTATAATGTCTTGAAAGACTCTAACTCATGACCCACGAAATCACAGGATGCCAAGGCCTCTCTTTATCTATTGCTGAAGCCTGAAGATGCTGTTTCTAATAGGCTGATGGTGAAAATATCTCCATTAACATAAATGGTGTCATTGACATACAGCATAGTTGCACTGCCACAAGAAAAGCACCAAAACAAAATTATAACTCCTAAATTTCATCATGATAATGACATGCTTGAGATGTTAAAACTGGCATGGCTAGTTAGTTTGAACTTATAATCTGCTTTATGATGGCATCAAATGCTACTTAGGGTGTGAGAAAGGTTAAATGGTGGTTACATGGGAACTTAGATTATAGCAATTCAGGGGTATTATCTTTGCTGTTTGGATGAAGATGTTGCCATAATTTTTATAGGTACTAGAATGAGCAAATGATATATAGCGCACGTCACAATCATTGGAATATCTATTTTAAACACCTATTTGCGGCAATGGTAACGTAAATGTCATGATAGAGAACCTCCCAAGGAAGGTTCACTGTCTTGGTATCGGATCCCGTATAGGTATCGTGCTGTTACAATGTCGGTATGCTTGGTGTGGTTTGGTACCAATATGATATGGTATGCTTGGTATGGGACGGTATGCACTGGTACAACCAACCTTGCTCCCAAGTGTACGTTCTCCTTGTCCATGATGTTATGCCATTCAAAATGCTAAAAACTGTCTTGCTGAAATTGGGGCTTACAGTTAACAGTAAACACTAATGGCCGCAAGGAATGACTGAATCTTGAAAAATAGACATCAGTCAGAAACCAAGCAAAGTGATCATAGGTAGATTTGGCTGTGATGGGCGTGGGTGGCAAAAGATTTATAAAATGAGTGTGATTGGACAAGATCATGGAAGAAAACAAGGAGTGCCTCTAAAATATGATTTGTCTTGAAAAAGCTAGGAGAACTTGTGGATTGAGGAATGTTTGTTCTGTAATAGGAAGCCTAAGCCTCAGAGAGTGTGCGAGTGATAGGAGAACAAATAAAGAATGGCTTCAAAAAAACTCATGGAGCAGGTGGGGCTATAAGGAGATCCATTAAAGATAAAAATTGATCAATAGTGGAAATTAAGGGACTCCCTTATCCATAGATAATGTGCGATGCATAAACATGGGGTAGAGGAATTTTGATATTGATAGAGAAGTGCATTTAACTGACTAGAAATGAGCTTAGAGCATTCATTTGGAGGAAGAGGAACAAAGTAGGTGCAACCAAAGAAGTGGGAATGCTTGCAAGCAGGAGGAATATAGATGCTTATAGGGCATGCACAGTGTAAGGACTAAAATAGGGAGCATAATTAAGGAGATAGTGGCTGTCTAGTAGTTGTATTCAGTCACTTTGAAAACTCTCCAAAGTCACGCCATTGCTGACACCTGCTTCCTAACACTTTATCTCCATATAACATTTAATATCTTGTACTGTTGTAGGTATATTGTTAAAATAGATCTTAGTTCAACAACAAATGTATATGCATGCTCTGCTTTTTCTGAATCCCACTTCATGCATTTCGTTCTAAAGCAATAATAATTCGAGTCATGATAATTACTGTTATTTTATGCACAAAAATTTTTAGTGCTTCCATAATCTAAATTAAAGTTTCAGTTCTTTAATCCCGCACAAGCTCCAGATTATGGCAACTTAGATTGCAGCCTAAAACTTGCTAGGTATTTAAACTGAAATAAGTGTCAGCAACAACTGGCTAGAAAGTGATGATGCTTCATCTCAGATGCATCATCTGGCTTGAGACTCTATGACCGATGAGTGCCATGAGAAAACCATGTTGCCGGTCTTGGAGCAAGGATTATCACATACATTATAGAAACAAACAGCTTTATTGGCCTTGAGCATGACAATCAGATTTTCTTTAATGCAGAAATATTGGATTGTTGACAAACAAGATGGGCCCAATAAAAATGTGGGCAGTTAATAAGAATGAAAAAGGTGATCTTTGCTGAATAACCATTCATCATAAGGACAACTGCTAAAAAAACATAGAGCATATTTAGTCTTTTGGGGAACAAATAACCTGATCATCTAAAATCTATGATAAGATGCATTCTGATGGTGAAAATTGAAATACATGTGTGAAGGTATGCTTGAGTAGTCTGGGAAGTGAGGATCGCATTATGGTAGAGATTGGATATTGGGTGCACAAATCTTGCAGTGACTTTTGAACAGTTCATATTGAGCCTGAGGTAATGCCGATAACTCTGATAGTATGAAACTTGGGGTGCAACTGTGCAAGTATTGGATGGTTTCTCATGCAATGCACTAATCCGCTAAGGTAATGCTACCCATATAAAACAATAGGCCATGGCCCTGTCGTCTCCACAGCACATGTAGAAGAATGATAGAAAAGTTTAAATGTTTATCTAAAATTTGTTTCCTTTAGTTCTAGCATGTATTTTTTTAATTTGGTTTTACTTTTCAGGATAATTATTAAAGACATGTCATTTTAATAAGAATGAGTATTATTAATAGTAAATAATGGAAAATAAGAAAAATAATAAAATAAAGAACATGGCCTTTACAATAAGTAAAAGTTCTTTGTAAAAGTTGATTATACTGATGTTCTATGTCACTTCTGATTTCTAACTATTGGAATGTGTTTGCATGCATTAACAAAGAAGAATATAAAAGGGAAAAACATGACATTGTTACCTATGAGGCTGGCATGATCCTCCTGAACATTCTCCTGCCATCATATTGGTTCTTCATCAGGCTGAGGAAAATGCTTATTTATCTTTTAGCGATGCCTAAAGAAATTGTATTCTGTGTTCAATATTTCTTGCGTCTTCTTACTGAAGACTTGTTAATTTTTATTACAGTTCACCTGAAGGCATACTTATGGAAGGTTGTACACTTGTACTACTTTGTATTGTTCTCTTCCTTCTTGCTCAAGTCAGTATCATTTTAGGCTGAGTTGTTTGTGACTTCTACTGATATTTTCTCCAGAGATTACTTCGGGATTATTCAAAATGGTTACAGTCTAAGATTGCTGATGAAGGGAAGCTGTATATGGAATGCTTCAACAAACAATGTCAGGCTTTAGGCAATGTGAAAGGAATGGGTCATTCAGAACCATATGGACTCCTTGTTAATGAAGAGGTGCTCTGTATGAAGGTGATAGAAAACTTCAATGCTAGCACTGCTGCAAGACTTATCGAAAAAGAAGTTCGTGAAGTGGTGAGTTAACTATTAGCTAAAGTTTATAACCAAGGAACCCTGAATGAGCTATTATTTTTTCTTTCTCATTCTGCGGTTCATTCTCTTAGTAAATATCTCTATATATATTGAACTAAGCTACCAATGCTTACTAAGGCAATTGTTGTTGAGCCTGATGTATATTATTGACCCTTTGCCTATCAGCTTAAGCTTTTGAGGTTAACTAGTTAGTCAAGATAGTAACAGAGCTTAGGTTTGCTGGAGGTATGAGTTCAAATCCCCTCCAGTTCAGTTATTTATTTATTCCTCGTTATATGTTATTCCGACTCTAGTTTATCCTGCCTTCGTTAACCCTCCATGTGCATCGTCCATAATGCACGTTAACGGTGATGTTAATCTTGACATAAATTGTTAACTCTTTTCCTATCAGCTTAAGCTTTTGAGATGAACTAGTTAGCTAACAACTACATTTTTTTTGTACCCTTGCAATTTAGATATTTTCTTCTAGGACATTTGTTTCTATTTTGGTTATTTGTTCTTGCCTGTTTGGGTCATTAAATCTACATGTATAAAAAAAAATACACATCCAAAAGATTTGAGGTAGGTGCTGGTATTGAAGTTGCATTTTGAAAGTCCTCATACTTTTTTCTATATAAACTTTTATGCCTTGATTTAAAATCCATTAGTTTTGGTAGAGTTTCAGCCAATTTTGAATAACTATGTGATTTGAGCTGATATAAGCTCAGCTGGAAGTAGTTAAAACTGGCAGAAAAGATCAAAATTAATTGTTAAAAGAATAGTGAGCAGCGAGCAGAAAATAAGACAAATATGGGCACTATACTTTTCATTGAATTTTAATCTGAAATTAGAAATATAAATTTTGGTATAGATATGCTTAAGCACTTGTAGTTACATATATGGTTGATATGTTTCATGAATACAACAACTATGGGCACTATAATTTTTTAACATTTTCCATATCATTTTTTCCTTCATATTCTAAATTTAAAGATGGTGGAAAAATCTAGAGAATCTCTATAAAAAATTATCAACTATGACACTAAAAATGGAACATGATATATGACACTCAGTAATGACATGAAACATGTTTTTGTTGACATGTAAATTTATTATTACTGATATTTTTTTTGGTGAAAACGGCATTTCATATAGCTCTAACTTGAGTACATCTAGCCATATCAAAAGAAAGCAAAGAGTAAAAGATGGGAGGAATATCTCCTACAGATGTCTAAATGATCTCTCTGGAGTGCCGGGCAACAAATGAGGCAACCCAGTCTGCTGCACTGTTCGCCTCCCGAAAAATATGTGAAGTCTGGAAATCGCTCGGCTTCTGAGCCAATCGCCGAATCTCACGAATGAGAGGATGACCATCACTATATCTGTGCACTCCCCGAATCCAATCGATCACCACAGAGGAATCTTCCTCAAGATATATATGCTCAGTACGGAGTACCCGCCTCGCATAGGATATCCCCTCCCAGGCTGCACGCAGCTCCGCCCCGACTGCAGTAAGTCCTGGCGTATGACGGCCACCAGCTGCTATCAACCTACCCAGATGGTCTTTGATGACAAAACCAACTCCTCGTGATGCCCCGTCCACTGACATACTACCATCAAAATTTACTTTGAGATGACCAAGAGGTGAAGGTAACCAAAAAACTAGGACGAACCTGAACGCTGTGACAGCGGAAAGAGTACCCCAGGTGTCCCTGGCCATCTCAGAAGAGAAACTAATGGCAGCTGTAGCAACCTCCCTTGCGTGAAGCATGGCTCTGTCCACCACCCTCCGCGAGGGTAACCGCCTGCTCTCAAAGGGGCCAGCATTCCTGTCCAACCAAATAAAATAAGCCAAATATACCCAGCGAATGCCGGCCTCAACAGTGCTAGGCCTCCGCATGAAAATCCTCAGCCAGTGAATCAAATCCTTTGTCGACTCGACTGAATGGGATAATAAGGAAGGTGATAGGCTCCAAATCTTCCTAGCTCTGGGACACTGCAGAAGAACATGATCAATTGTCTCCTCGGTCTCCGTACACTCCTCACAACACTGAGTGATCCTCATCCCTCGCCGTACTAGCAAGCTCCTGGTTGGTAGGCATCCCCATGCCACCTTCCAGATGAAGAGCGCCACATGCGGGTGAATCCGCATCCTCCAAATTCATCCTCCCTCTATCTGCCCAGCTTGCTGTCGGCTCAAGAAAGTGTGAATATCCCTAGCTCGCACCTGCGATCGCCCTGACGGCATTCAGATTAGTCTATCCAGCCCCTCCCGGGCAGGGACAGGTAGGGCCAGGATCATCTCTGCCAACTGCTCCCCAAAAGTCTCCCTAATCAACTCCACCCTCCAGCTATCGCCCTCGGGCTCCATCAAATCTCTGACCCTGAGACCGGCTAACCTCAACGTATCCGCCATAACCGGTAATCTACTGATAGGTTGCTCCCGTCATCCAGCAATCCTCCAACACATTAATGGACCGACCATCACCAATGGCCTATCTAATCGCGGGAAACACCAACCCTGCTCTAGCACAAATCTCCCTCCAGACCGGTGAATGACGTCAAACGTGGGCCCCAGGCATTAGGACGCCATACTTGGCCCTCATCAGTGAGGACCACATGTCACTAGGCTCCAACACAACTTTAGCGGCGTGCCGTGCCGCTAGGACCTTCCTTCTTGCCACCAAGGACTGCACCCCCAAACCACCATATCTCGTTGGCTGACATACAACCTTCCATGCCATAAGAGGGATGCCCCCCCTGCCTCCATTATTTTTTTCTTATTCTGAAACCAGCAAAATTATACACAGATATTGTCCAAAAGAATGCATTCATTTTTCAAAATGTGGATGTAATTTGTTTTCTAGCTTGTTTTAATTTGGTATTGGTTTTTTTGAATATTTTTTTTTAACCTTTCAGTAGAAACTGTAAAACTTGGAGCGGAACTGCCAAAAGTGCAGAAACTAAAGTTCTGAGAAAAGGGATGGAACTGAAACCAATATCTCAGACCTTGAATTTATTCTTTCCTTAGACTTGGCGAAGATTAACTCTGCAAGACATGACAATTCACAAAGCTATCTAGATGAGGTGATTGTGGAAGCCACTATTATTTTTTCATAACAAATTGAAAAAATGAACTTTTATGCTTGTTGATTGCGGTCACAGAAGGTGCTTTGGATGACACGACTAACAGCTTAAAATTTGTGCTTGTCATGGGGAAATTCTCTTCAAAATTTAGCTTTGTATAATGCAGGCCAGGTCTCCATTTTAGTTTCCTCTAACATTTCTGCTTCCTATTACCAATGTCCTCCTGACTTTTTCCCCTTGGCTGGGAAGACAACCATTTTATTGCTCGTAAAATTGGCATTTGGCTAAATTACTAGTTTATTTCTACATTTCTAGAAAATTTGGCTAGAAGTTATCCACATGGAATCTTTCTATAAGATAATCTATGGAAGATGCCATACTTTTTTCCTTTTCTTCTGCTCAGGTGACTAAGCATGCTACCACTGACTGTAATGTTGGCTAGAGCTTGTAATTAGAGTTTGTTGGCCTCATTCATAGGAATTGGAGGGGATGGTAATCTAAGATTGTTGTGGATTTCAACGAGTCAATAAGGAAGATGGGAATGATAGTATTTTGTCTAACATTTAAGATTTATTAGTTTCTAGTTTCCTTTGTTTTAGTTAAGTTTCTTAGCTCTTTGTTGAATCCAACAAGAATGCACTAAGATTGAGGATGAGATGGGTTATGCACCACCAATTTCTCTTTTGCATACTGATTTTCTCACAGAAATGATGCAAGTTACTGTTTAAGTTCTTTTCTAAGAACCCCAAAATTATATTTTCTGGATGTAGCAAATGATTGTACCATGGAGTAAATTGCAAGGCTATCTACAATAACAATGATTGTAGGAAAATCTTGTCTTTGTGCTTTACGGGGTAATAGTAACAGTTCTATTATATGGCTAGGGAGAAAGGCCCATTTACTGATCATTATTTCAGAAACACTCAAACACTTGACATCTGGAGTTTATCATGGCCTGTTCCTAAATGGATTCTTAATCTTATCAATGTGGAACATGCCCAACTTAAAATATTGACTCTTCATGTATTACTTTTACTGTTAGTTCGGTTAAACCACTGCTTTAATATTTACCATGGTCTCAAAAACCACCAGAATGAGGCGATACAATTGATACCATGGTACGCCGTACCGAACCGGGCGGTACGGGGTATACGGTACTATACTGGTATATGGTATCGGTACGCCGAGCAGGCCTGTACCGACACAATGATAGCCTGGTATCGGTGTGGAGCCTGGTACCGAGATGACATCCTTTGATCGGTACCTTATTGTTCTGGCATGAAACCAACACCAGTATGGATGCTGAGACACCAAAATTCTATACTAGTTGTACCAATATGTACCAGTGTAATAATGGTACCGTACTGGTGGGTGCCAGTAGTTTTTGTTCTTTTTGAATCTATCAAGTTTGATATGTACCATCAGTACCGCTACAATACCATTTCAATAAAAATAGTACGGGTTTGGTACCGGTATTTAAAACTTTGATATTCACTTTGTATAATGAAGAGAGTTTCTTAATGCAATATCAAGTTTAAGCAATTGCCATTTTATAATTATCTTAAATAATGAGGTTAATTCTTTTGATGTTGATTGTATTGACGATGTCTTACCTACTCATCCAGTTACGTGTATGAATGATTTTATTTTCTGTTTATCAGATCAGAAACTGATTAATCATATTTGCACAGGTTTTAGGAACTTTTGGTGGGCTAGGGGCAGCAGGACTTTCTGCTTCTCTTCTAACATCTGTACTACCAACCACAGTGGAAGATCTTATTGCTCTTTCCTTTTGCTCCGCCGGCGGGTAAATGTGATTTTTCCTCTAGTTTTCTTGTGAACATTATTTTCCTCTAGTTTTGTCGTGAACTTTACGAGGCTATCTTAGAATTGGGCTAACTATTTAAATTTATATGTTCACATTTTGATCGATGCTGACATAAACTGAATTGTTAGCAAATCGTAGCACTGCCCACATATGAAGGTTAAAAAACTATAAATAATTCGCATATGGATAATGCAATATGTCCATGTTCAACTTGGAAAAAGAATTTTCTTTTGCATAAAAATGCAAATAATGATGACTACCAAATATGTTTCATGTGTAGAGACAAGTGGAAATAAAAGCAAAAACAAATATGTTTTCTTATTTTCACCTATCCTAGTACTACTCTTATTCAAGCATGCTTAATTGTAGAGCTTTAATGGGATCCGGTACTCTAATGCTGGTATGGTCACCCCTCTCGCTCCCCCCTCCCAAAAAAAAAGAAAAAGAAAAAAGAAACAATGTTGGTCCTATACTGACACAAGAAATTGCAACGTGAATCAAATGCAAATAAGATATTTATTTAATTGGACAAGATTTTTGTGGAAGGAAATGAACTTGAGCCTAGAAACTTTGTTTTAAACGAAACCCATAACATGCTTATGCAAGGTTTCAAAAACAGCTACCGGACCTCATACCTGTTTTTTGTCTAAACATTAATAGTATTGGGTATCGATGCATGGTACAGGACCGTCTTGTACCGATACACTGTGTATTGGTGCCGGAAATCAGCTGGAACTGTACAGTACCATCTGTACCATCCTTTTCTGGCAGTATTTGAAACCTTGAGTTCATGCAACATTTGAACAACTTAAAGATATAAACTTTATCTGAGATCATATATAATTGTTGTGTAAATACACTATATGAATGAGCCATCTCCCTCCATTATTGCATGGAACTGTATGGTACCATTTGTACCATCCTTTTCTGGCAGTATTTGAAACCTTAAGTTCATGCGACATTCGAAAAACTTAAACATATAAACTTTATCTGAGATCATATATAATTGTTGTGTAAATACACTATATGAATGAGCCATCTCCTTCCATTATTGCATTAATGCGACAATGTAGTAGATGCACGAGTTAAAGAGTGTGACTTTGTCAAGAAATTAGAGCTGGTCTATTAAAAACATCTTGCAAGTAAAGTTTCCTAAATAGATAGTAGTGATAAGTGAAACATATCATGCATGCAATGCATGAATATTTACATGCATGCGTGTGTATCACCATGGAATATGAATCGCTACATATCGGAATGATAATTTAGTTATCAAAATAAACCTGCATAGGTTATGAAGTGAGTTATGCTGTCAAGGTCTCAAAGGCAGATCGCATTGACAAGAATCGACAAAGGTATTATCCATTATCCATGATGTAACTGTACCCTGCTTTATCAGTCAACTATGCAGTATGTCTCTATAGTTGACAAGGTAGCCAATAATAGACTCAAGGTCCATCTTGTTACCAGCCCAATTGGCTGAATAGGCATGAAGTTGAAGTAAAAAGGGGACGAGAGGAAGGTATCCTGCCATGGTGATAATTTCATCATGATATTGAGCATGTGTACTGTAAAAGATTGTAACATATGAGTAGTTAATGGAACGGCAACCAACTGGCCTACATAATAAACAGGCAATTCCAGGATCAGAGTTATACAAGGCAAGCAGCCTTTTTGTTTGTAATGAGGCATGAGGTTTGGTATGTATTAAGGTTTACTTAGAACTATCGGCCATCTCAACCCCAGAAAAGAAGCAAAGAGATCAAGATCCTTCCTGTGATTCATCCACTAAAGATGCTCTTTTTAGTAAATGAATTTGGAAGTGGGCAGCAGGATGAATAGACATAGTTTAGTTAGGTTTACCATGAATGAAGCAGTTTCTATGGTCACCTAAGTGAATTTCTTATACCATGCCTCTATATGGGACCATTAGTTGCCCGACAGAGATGATTGCATTTTTGATGAATGAGGAAGGCCAAGAGGATGCATATCAGCATCCTTGCAAGGATCACTATGAAACAAAAAGCTCATTATTTCTGGTGTATGTGGAGGCCGATAGTAAATATGGAGAACTATGGAAACACTAGCTGTGAAGATATGAACCAGTAATTGACTTCCAAATCACGTTTTTTTCTACTTCCATGGTATTTGTTATTATGTAAATCATGATCAACTGTTCGGATCCTCCATCTAGATTGTCCATTGTAGATTTTCAGTTGGCAGGACAGAGGCCACTATCCTTCAGGAAGTAGAGTACTCCATCTCTGTATGTTGAAGTGGCAGATTTTGCCTGTGGCACACGGTTAATGTCGTAGGGGTCATGTTCGTGGATCACTAATTCTGCCTGATCAGTTCCTTATGAAATTGCTTGAAGAAGATGATTAGCCAATAGGTGAATCAGAAGAGAACCTGGATAGGTTAAATTAGTTGATAAAGGACCAAATGTTCATTGCATAATGAAAACACTTTTATGCAAGTGATCCTATCAATCACAATCTTCATGGACCACCACCAGATACTTCTTTGATCAACATTCAAAGATCCTGACAGACAAAATTTGGAGTGAAAAAAGTCTTTCATGTTCATTATAGCCTTGGCAAAGATGAAGACTTTTACGCGACGTCTGTAACATTGGAACCTCCACTATCCTCATTCAGTAATTTTAGCTACTTATGGCTTGAAGGAAATGTGCTGAAAATTGTTACCTCAATGTGAATTAGCTCTCCTGTGTCGGTGTTTGTGTTCTTGCTCGATAGCGTTCTTGAGATCGTAGATGCAAATGTAAATGAAAGGACCTTTGTGATGTCAATTAAGTCAAAATCTTCAACAGTAATCTTTGCATTGTATAATATTTACCAGTTGCCTTTCTGTGGTACAGGGCATGAGCTGCCTTCAACTTGCCCCATCATCATTTTATGGATTTTAGTCTTTGCATCTGTGCCCATGGCAGAACTACTTGAAGTTTCAATTCCTGTTGTAGGATCAGTTGATACTTAACCAGATATTCAAATTAGTTAAGTGTGAGAGGTATGGTATGGTTAATTAGGTCAACCAATATGGTAGATCTTTTTGATTTAGCTCAGGCTTTTCAGTTGGCAAGTAACAACTACATAACTGCACCTGGAAAATCTATTTTCTGTCTTTTTGGTTGGGAAAAACAGCCCATGATAATACAAATAATGCATATCTAAGGAAGATATATTTTTTTTATCTTGAATGTTTCATATTTTCTGTTCCAAAAGGACTTCCCTAAGCAAAACATACTTATTTTCATTAGATTTTCTTGTGGTGCTGTTGGTGTCTTTAAAATAATTGTCTGATAGCTGCCACTATTTCACTATCTTGTCATATAGGTGGTTAGCAATATCAAAATTTCCTACCCGTCGTAAGGATGCGATAGAGAAAGTGAGAAGGGTGGCTGATAGTTTAGCACGCGAAATTGAAGATGCCATGCAGAAGGATCTCCAGCATAGCACTGAGAAACTAACTCATTTTGTCGAGATCATCAGCAAGCCTTACCAAGATGCTGCTCAGCACAGAATGGATCGATTGCTTATGACTCAAGGTGAGTTGACACATGTTGAGCAAAAACTCCAAGCTTTGAAAGTTGAGATCCAGAATCTTCATGTATCTTGAAGCAGTTCTACACTCAAAACTCTGCATAATAATATCTATTGTTTGGATTTTGAGGTCCATGAATTTTGTGGGCATTGGTTGCTTTTTTCGGTGTATGTCACCGGAGAAAAGAGTTATTGTTATGCAACGGCAAGTAGTGTTCTAGCTCATGGTGCACCATGTTAAAGGATAGCGCATTCATGACAGGATTGTTGTAGCATTAAGTTCTATCTTTTCAATTTATCTTCGTGTAATTCTGCTTGCTACGTGTAAACTTTGACCATATTTTACTGCCCAGAAAAACAAGTCATTTCATTGAAAATGTACAATTTTTTTGTTTATATTCCTATTATTCAAGTATCTTGTGTTTGATGCATCAGAACAAGATTATCAAACTTTATAATGTTATGCACCTGTTACAATTGTGTTATGAGCAAAATGTGATCATTATCTTGGATATCTAGCACATGAAGAAGCAAGGTTCGCCGTCTCGGTATTAGATCCCGTACTGGTATTATTCCACTACAATTCCGGTATGGGGGCTAGTTCGGCATACTGAGTGTCGATACGTCTTCTGTATTCCGTACCTATTTGCTACTGGTATGGTACCGTATAGTTAATATGTATTGGTATGGAAAATTTTGTAAAGAAGTATTTTGCATGCAACATAGCTTGTTCACTCCCCTTGTGGGGGATATTGGAATCTGATGTTCAAGGGATTTTGGAAACTAATGCAATTTTTAAGGGCAGGCTACTCATTAGCTTTTATGCATGTTTAGGAACATTTTAAGCTGTTGTTGGGCGTAGTTTGTGGGCCAGTTGGTTCTTGTCTTTCCTGGCTGCCTATGTAATGGGTTCGTGGGTTCTAAAGTCACCAAGGATCTGAATCCCTCCAAAACAGGATCTCAGACACCATTAGGAAGCAAAGTAGTCCCTAGAGGAATGAGGGAGAAGCTGGATCCATATTATTCCTAAAGGTCTAGTGTTGCTAACAGTGCTAGACTTTCTTTTTTTTGGGATGTGGTTGAAATTGCTACTGCTATAGAGAGAGAGGACTAGTGGGACCAACTCTGTGGTTTGGTTTTTGTGGGAAGTTATCAGCTGTCATCTTCTCTTGGCATTGGTTTTCTTGGAACTTGCAGTTACATGAGTTTCTCTTAGATCAGCCATTCTAGGGTTCTCTTTCCAGATGATATCAAGTCGTTTTAGATGGATGTTTCTTGGTTAAAAAAATTAGAATTTTTTTGCATGGATACCTTTCTAAATATCGAATTTTGTATGAATATTTTTTCAAAATTGATTTTTGCATGTATACCCTCGTCAAATTTTGTTATTGTACAAATGCCCATAATATACAGTTATTCTAATAGTGTTAAAAAAATTATATGTATATTAATTAAAAATAAAATAAAATTTTAAAATTACGCTATTGTCTCAGTCTTCTTCCTCTATCAGGATCACAATTTATTTGCATGTCTACACATTAAAGTTATTTTAGCCATTTTAATTTGAAACCGTTAATTTTTTAACGTCGTTAGATAGCATGGGTACATGCAAAAACAAAAATAAAAAAAAGGTAGAATGACAGAATAAGTGTTTTACGAGGGTATACATGCAAATATCAATTTTGGAAGGGTATTCATGCAAAATCCGATATTTAGGAGGGTATCCATGCAAAAAATTCAAAAAATTATATGCATATTTTTTGGTTACTTGCACATTACTGCTGAATTTACCCGTTTACAGGAAAATCAGTGATTGGTTGAATGGTACCTGACCTGATCACTGTGACTTCCAGCCATCGAATATTGCGCAATCCTCGACTGCCACATAGGACCGGTGAACGGGTAGTCTATACGACAGTTGTTCTATACTCTTTTTTTTTTTTCATTAGGTTTTCGAGGACTTGTTTTGGCCTTGGCTAATCCAAATTCTTGAGTATGCTTTACACAAAGGTTGACTGCAATAATTACTCCAATAAAATCTCGATCTACTAATTACAGGGCACATATCTAAATAAGTTTTTATCATCAATATTTGTTAGATTGTATGTCTCCATACCTTTTTCATTGACTACTCTTTATCCATGTCAATGAACCATCTCATCTTCCATCTATCAACGGCACATCTACAAGATGCACAAGTTTGGATTTGGGTCCCTTGAGGTCAGATTTGTTCTATGTCGCACCTTTTTGTTTATGTTGCCCAACATTTCAAGTGTTTAGCACCCCTTTGAGTTTAATTTAGTCCATGATCTCTCTCTCTCTGTCTCTCTCTCTTTCTCTCTCTCTCTCTCTCTCTCTCTCTCTCTCTCTCTCTTCATGAACGGGCACACAACCTACTTGGCCATTGCAGATGGAGAAAAGAAGTTACTAAGTTGTTGCTTAGCACACAAGATGACCCTGAAAAGAGTATTGCTTCATACTGAACTCTCTTTTCTGCTTTTTTTTTTTTGGTTGTAAAAGCGGCATATTATATAGCTCTAACTTGAATACATCTTGCTAAATCACGATAAAGTAAAGCATACAAAGGAGAGGGAATGTCTCCTATAGATGTTCATAGAAAATCCCCGGAGTACCGGGCGACGAAGGAAGCGACCCAGTCTGCTGCCCTATTTCGCCTTCCGAAACACATGTGCTGCCTGCAGGCCACTCATCTCCCGTGCCAGCCTACAGGTCTCTCTGATGAGAGGATGGCCATCACCATATCTATCCACACCTCGGATCCAGTCAATCACCGCTAAGGAATCACCCTCAAGGTACATCCTTTCGGCTCCAAGGGACCTCCTCGCATATGATAGTCCCTCCCAAGTAGCCCGAAGCTCTGCCCCTACAACAATAATTTCAGGCATGCGTCGACCCCCAGCTGCTACTAACCTGCCAAAAGAATTTCTTTTCTGCTTTATGCATCAAAGTGCATACCGGCTTCTTAGCTTTTTTAATAGGATACCAAGGATAGTAGCATAAACTCGGTGTTGTATAGATGTCTTCGGGAATGGGGAGGCTTGACATGCTCACATATAGTCCTTGTCAATGTTCATAAATCCAATAATAATTTGATTATATCAAACCAATGTTGATTTATAACAGATGGAAATCGTTCTCCATAGTGCCAATATATATAATAACATGTCTACATGCATGCATATATA
>JAOXJJ010000482.1:1070022-1088224 GCA_025769935.1 Phoenix roebelenii
CCCTCCCCCCTCCCCACTCTGCCCACCCCCCCCCCCCCCAAAAAAAAAAAAAGAAAAGAAAAAAAAAGAATGTTGGTCCTATATTGACACTAGAAATTGCAACATGAATCAAATGCAAATAAAATATTTATTTAATTGGACAAGATTTTTGTGGAAGGAAATGAACTTGAGCCTGGAAATGTTGTTTTAAACAAATTAAATCGGTAATATGTTCATGTAAGGTTTCAAAAGCTGGTACCGGACCTCATACTTATTTTTGCTTAAATGTTAATAGTATTAGGTATCGCACATGGTACAAGATTGTCTTGTACCAGTACACAGTATATTGGTGCTGGAAATCGGCTGGAACTGTATAGGACCATTTGTACCATCCTTTTCTGGCAGTATTTGAAACCTTGGGTACATGGGACATTTGAAAAACTTAAACATATAAACTTTATCCGAGATCATATATGACTGTTGTGTCAATACACTATACGAATGAGCCATCTCCCTCCATTATTGCATTAATGCAACACTGTAGTAGTTGTGCGAGTTAAACGACTTTGTCAAGAACTTAGAGCTGGTCTATAACAAACATCTTGCAAGTGTCATAAATAGATAGTGGTGATAAAGTAAAACATATCATTCATGCAATGCGTGAATGTTTACATGCATGCGTGTGTATCACCATTGAATATGAATAGCTACCTATTGGAATGATAATTTAGCTATCAAAATGAACCTGCATAGGTTATCAAGTGAGTTATGTTGTCAAGGTCTCAAAGGCAGATCGCATGGACAAGAATTGACAAAGGTATCATCCATTATCCATGGTGTAACTGTACCCTCCTTTTTCCGTCAACCATGCAGTATGTCTCAAAAGTTGACAAGGTAGCAAGTAATAGACTCAAGGTCCGTCTTGTTACCAGCCCAATTGGCTGAATAATTTCATCATGATATTGAGCATGTGTACTATAAAAAATCTCAACATATGAGTAGTTAATGGCATGACAACAAAGATGCTCCCTTTAGTAAATGGTTTTGGAAGTGGGCAGCAGGGTGAATAGGCATAGTTTAATTACGTTTACCATGAATGAAGCAGTTTCTATGGTCACCTATGTGCATTTCTTATACCATGCCTCCATATGAGACCATTAGTTGCCCGACAGAGGTGATTGCATTTTCGATGAATGAGGAAGGCCAAGAGGACGCATATCAGCATCCTTGCAAGGATCACTATGAAGCAAAAATATCATTATTTCTGCTGTATGTGGAGGCCAGTAGTAAATATGGAGAACTATGGAAACACTAGCTCTGACGATATGATCCAGCAATTGACTTCCAAAACACTTTTTTTTCTACTCTCATGGTATTTGTTATTATGTAAATCATGATCAACTGTTCGGATCCTCCATCTAGATTGTCCATTGTAGATTTTCAGTTGGCAGGATAGAGGCCACAATCCTTGAAGCCTTTTATGCGACGTACTCTTTAACATTGGAACCTCCGCTATCCTCATTCACTAATTTTAGCTACTCATGACATGAAGGAAATGTGCTGAAAATTGTTACCTCAATGTGAATCAGCTCTCCTGTGTCAGTGTTTGTGTTCTTGCTCGATAGCCTTCTTGAGATCATAGATGCAAATGTAAATGAAAGTACCTTCGTGATGTGAATTAAGTCAAAATCTTTAAGAGCAATCTTCACTTCGTATCAACTTGCCCCATCATATATCATTTTAAGGATACAGTCTTTGCATCCGTGCCCATAGCAGAACAACTTGAAGTTTCAATTCCTGTTGCAGGATCAGTTGATATGTAACCAGATATTCAAATTACTCAAGTGTGAGAGGTATGGTATGGCTAATTAGGTCAACCAATATGGTAGATCTTTTTGATTTAGCTCAGGCTTTTCAGTTGGCAAGTAACACTTACATAACTTCACCTGAAAAATCTATTTTCTGTCTTTGGTTGGGAAAAACAGCCCATGATAATACAAATAATGCATATCTAAGGAAGATATATATTTTTTTTTATCTTGAATATTTCATATTTTCTGTTCCAAAAAGACTTCCGTATCCAAAACATACTTATTTTCATCAGATTTCTTATGGTGCCGTTGGTGTCTTTAAAAGAATTGTCTGAGAGCTGCCGCTATTTCACTATCTTGTCATATAGGTGGTCAGCAATATCAAAATTTCCTACCCGTCGTAAGGAAGCGATAGAGAAAGTGAGAAGATGCCATGCAGAAGGATCTCCGGCCTAGCACTGAGAAACTAACTCATTTTGTCGATATCATCAGCAAGCCTTACCCAGATGCTGCTCAGCACAGAATAGATCAACTGCTTATGACTCAAGGTGAGTTGACAAATGTTGAGCAAAGACTCCAAGCTTAATTTGAAAGTTGAGATCCAGAATCTTCATGTATCTTGAAGCAGTTCTAGACTCAAAACTCTGGATAATAATATCTATTGTTTCGATTTTGAGGTCCATGAATTTTGTGGGCATTGGTTGCTTTTTTCGGTGTATGTCACCGAAGAAAAGAGTTAATGTTATGTAACGGTAAGTAGTGTTCCAGCTCGTGGTGCACCATGTTAAAGGATAGTGGATTCATGACAGGATTGTTGTAGCGTTAAGTTCTATCTCTTTAATTTATCTTTTTGTAATTCTGTTTGCTACGTGTAATCTTTGACCATACTTTACTGCCCAGAAAAACAAGAAATTTCATTGAAAATGTATAATTTTTTTGTTTATATTCCTATTAGTCAAGTATCTTGAGTTTAATGCATCCGAACAAGATTATCAAACTTTATTATGTTATGTACCTGTTACGGTTATGTCATAAGCAAAATGTGATCATGACCTTGGATATCCGGTACGTGAAGAAGCAAATTTCGTCGTCTTTGTATCAAATCTCGTACCAGTATCATCCCACTACAATTCTAGTATGGTGGCAGTTTGGTATACTAGGCGTCGATATGTCCTCTGTACTGCGTATCTGTTTGGTATGAATATAATACAGTACGGTCGGTATGTATTGGTACGAACTGATATGGCAAATTTTGTAAAGAAGTTTTGTGCATGCAGCATAGCTTGTTTCCTCCCCTCGTGGGAGGTCTCGAAATCTGACATTCAAGGGTTCTTGGAAACTAATGCAGCATAGCTTGTTTCCTCCCCTCCTGGGAGTGGTTGAAATAGAGACTGCTATAGAGAGAGAAAAGTTATCAGCTGTCATCTTCTCTTTGCATTGGTTTTATTGGAACTTGCTGTTATACAAGTTTCTCTTAGAGAAGCCATTCTAGCCTCTAGGGTTCTGTTTTCTGGTTATCTTTTTTGTGCTGAGTTTCTCATAAGATTCACTAGGTTAAAATATTATCTTTTATTGCTTTTAGTATTAATCATGCATGCACTATCAATGTGCAAATCACTTGAATTTATAATATTAAAAATGTTTTATTATTTTTAATTTAAAAATTTTAAATACCTTATAAAATTTCACTAGTTATTTATAACAATCTAGCTTCCAGAAAAGTCAAATAAAGTAGATTATCATAAAATGGTTGCATTTTGCTCAAGTAGTATAAAATTGATATAAAAAAGAAGTAGCATCAGGTGTTTGCAAATATTTTCATGGCATATTATATCTAAATAAATTAATGATTATTCATCAAACAAATAAGGCTGATTTAATGTTTTTTTTTTGACATTAATTCATAATCAGTATATCCTTATTATTGATTTTTTTGATGTAAATCTGATACTTTGTTTATAATTATGGCGAGTGAATAGGTGAGCAACCTATCGGTATTAACAAGGTTTAATGCAATCGTTATGTGGTTTCCAGATGAGATTAAGTCTTAATTTTTTGATGAATGTTTTTTGGTTTTAAAAATCATATACATATTTTTTGGTTGCTTGTATACTACTGCTGAATTTACCAGTTTACAGGAAAATCACTAATTGGTTGAATAGTACCTGACCTTATCACTATGACTTCCGGTCATCGAATATTGCACCAATCCCCGAGTGGCACATAGGACAAGTGAACGGGTAGTCTATAGGACAGTTTTCTATACTCTATTTTCTTTATTTCATTAGGTTTTGCAGGACTTGTTTTGGCCTTTGTTAATCCAAATTCTTGAGTATGCTTTACACAAAACTTGACTGCAATAATTACTCCAATAAAATCTCGATCTACTAATTACAGGGCATATATCTAGGCCACTCCTTGTCCTTATTTCAACTCCTTGATTTTAATTAGTCCATGATCTCTCCGTCTTCATGAACGGGCACAAAACCTGTATGGGAAGGATTAAAGTTTGCATGCATCTGAAGACGGTCACATAATACTTAAAGGTGGCTAATTGATTGTGGTTAGATGGCTTTCTAAACAATCAACAACTGCAACTAGTTTCTATCTAATACTACATGATTACCTAAAAATGGCCGCTTCTCTTCTATCTTGTAAGGTGACACATCTTCATAGGGCCACAAATAGCACGGCTGATTGAATAACCCCACATATATATATATATATATATATATGGTTAATTATATGAGAATAACTTATTTAATAAATTTATTTAGATTTTTTATATTTTATTTTTTGATTTGCATGGATGTATTGTTACTGGGTTGGTTTAATAAATCCGGTTTAAAAAAAAAAAAAAAAAAACAAGTACAACCATCGACAAACACTGGAGGTTGTCCAAAGAAGCAGGATCCTCATAAACCTAACCTAATGCCCCTAAATTACCAACCTCTGAGTCCGTCATAAGCCTAGCTTGCCAAACGGCAACGACTTTGACTAAGAAAGAAAAGAGAGCGAGGGAGCGAGAGAGAGAGGAACTTCATGGCTCTTTAGATAGACAAAAGATAAGAGGAAACTATATGCTCTGCTATAGATAGCTCGATGGAATGGATAGCAACGTTTAGAAAGCACTATGAGAAGCTCTTCCTCTCCTTGAAACCATGGCAAGCCTTCAGGAGCTGGCAACCCAGAAAGCCTCTGCCTCCCAGTTGAGAGTCACCTTGCTGCGGCTCGCCATGCCCCCGTGCCCACCACCCTCTTCCTCCTTACACCCACCAGGCCTTCTAAACCTCCCAATCCCCATCTCCTCCCCTCCACTGATACTGCTGTAGCTCATCTCATTCATCTCCATACCAACAACACCCAAGTAACCCCCCTCTTCTTCCTCCTCTTCTTTCACCTCCTCATTCTCCAACTCTTTTACTTCTCTGTCATTGTAGTGGAAGGGCTCGCCGCAGTAGAAACGAAGGCGAAGTCGACCATCGGTCCTCTCGGCTTCCATGACGGATGGCTTGACAGGCTGTAGCAGCAGCCTGCCATTCTCCCTCCTGCTCAAGATACGAAGGCGAGACCCCCCCAACAGCGTGGTCAGCGGTGGAGGAAACCCGGTTCTCTCGCTCCCCCTTTTTCTCCTCATCGTCACCATTTCTTCTTTTGGACGTCCGGTATGGCCGTTCTCAGCATCAGCATCAAAGTAACCAACAGGGTATGCTGCGCCGGTCTCGCAGCCTAAAGTCTCTGTGCACATTGCCAGGTTCTTCTTCCCATGGATCGCTCGCTTGGTTGCTGGAGGTGGAGAAGTTTTGGCGACGGGCCATGACATGTCTACAGCCATTGGAGGGCCTTTCGAGGGACTGGAAAAAAAGTAGATGGGAGTCCGTTCACCTTCACCGCCACCGCCGCTGCCGCCGCCACCGCTATCCATCTCCTCATTGGCTTTCTTGGATGTTGCATGATCTTTGCGGGTACAGGATAGAATAACCCATCTTCGGATTTGTGGCTGCTTAAGTTTCAGCGGGTGGAGACCCTGGTACACCGAGGATGACAACAACATCGACATCGACGGCATGACGAACAAAACAGAGAACAAGAAACGGATGGAAGCAGAGCAAGAAACAGAGCAGAATAGTGCCAATGAAAGAAACAAAAGAAGACTAGTAGGAAAAAGAAGAGCAAGAAGAGGAAGAGAAGAGGAGAGAGTAGACGATTCCCAAGCCACAGGACGGGATGGCGACCGCTCTGTCCTGCAACTAGTTTATATAGGGAGTGGAGAGGGTTAAAAAATATAAATTTGAGATGCGAAAATGATGGTGAGTAATCCTGACCAAATTTAAATCAGTGAAGAGTTCCTGACAAACGATGTTGGGTAATTGCGGCTAAACTTGTGTAAGAGAAAACGATGATGTGTAATCATGGCCAAACTTAAATAAGTGAAGAGATCGGGACAGCAAAAACGATGATGAGTAATCGTGATCAAACTTAAGTAAAAAGATTGTGACAGGAAAAACGATGATAAATTATCGTGACCAAGCTTAAGTGAAAAGATCCACGTAGCAATTTTTCATACATAACTAGTTAGAATTTAGGCAACAATTGAATTAGGTTAGCATAAATTTAGGAATCACATAATAATCTGCATCACTTATAATATTTTTATTTATCTGCAAGTATCAACCTTTATTATTTTTCTTTATTAGTGTAATCTTATTAGAGTGATTTTAAGGATCACATCGACAATCTGTATCACCCATAATATTTTTTTATTAGCACGATCACATGTCAGTTTATATTATTTTTTTCTATATAGAATTATGAGTATATATAACCCTTAAGATGTACCGACCGTGAAAAATAGAGATATATTTTTTTTTTCTTTTTTTGTTTTTCTCCTCTCCAAATATTTTGACATGGTATCAGAGCCACCGATCATCTAATCTACTATTACGATCTCTTCCGTCTTTGTTGTAGTCGTCGTTGCCAGGTCTAGAAGCTTTGAAAATTCTCATTGTCGATCTATCGATCTCTTTTTCCGTATTAATCAACACCCAAAGATCCTCAATTTTTCGGTAGATCCATAGATCTCCTATTTTCAAGTGAATCAACTTTCGACGGTCTAATATTCCTTAGTAGATCTACCTATCCTCTATTTTGGTGGATTAATACTTGAATATCCTTTACTTTCTAGTTGATTTGTAGCTCTTCTCCACTATTTTTTTCTTAGATTCAGATCTTCGGTCATCTCTCCTCACCGTCGTTCGACCCCTTTCTCTCCATCCTTTATTTTATTTTCTGCCTCCGGCTCCTTCACCATTCGATTCGAGGTCTCTTGCTATCCTTTCATGGTGCCTTCATCCATGAGGATCGTCAACCTTCGATTGCCTTCTTTCTGAGCTCTGTCTTTGCTGCAACTATTATCTCTCATGTGTCTTCTTGCTGCCACATCATCAGACGAGTCAATCACCTAATTGCTCCTCTTCCATGGTTCTTTTGTCTAAGAGGATTGTTGACATTCGGTTGCCTTCTCTTTGAGCTTGGTCCTTGCTACAAATGTTATTTTATATGTATCTTTTCTATGCCACATCATCAGACTAGTCAATCAGTCAAATCAACAGACACATCAGTCGGATACATCAAGAGACATAGTCTGCTATATTAGTTAGTCATATCGGCGGACACATTAGTCTGTTGTGCTAATTTTCTATATCAGCATTGCCAAACATATCAGTTTGCTGCATTAGCTTTTTTGATCTGTTGCATCAGTTTTTAAGCTGCTATATCAGCTTTTGTTCTATCATATTAAATTCTATATTGTCACATCAGCTTGACACATCAATCTACCATATCGGCTTCTAAGTTATCATGTCGACTGCTAATCTGCTACATCATTTTCTGAGCTATTATAATAGCTCGTGTTCTGCCACATCAAGTTCTGTGCTACCACATCAGCTCTTAATCTACTACCACGTCAACCTTCGAGCTGTCACATCAACTCTTAATCTACCACCACATCAGCTTCTAAGCTGCTACTTCAGCTCTTGATCCAGTATATCAGTTTCTGGGTATATTTGTGAGCTAGTTTTCAAACTCAAGTTGACAACTACAGTGTCATCTTGAGTTTGAGGGAGGATGTTAGTATAATTTTAGAGATCACATAATATCTTGTATTACCTATAATATTTTTCTTTATTAGCTTGATCATGTATCAACATATATTATTTTTCTTTATTAGCATTATATTATACGAATGATTTTAGGGATCACATGACAACTTGTATCATCTATAATATTTTTTTTTGTTAGTATGATCATATATCAACCTATATTTTTCTCTTTATATGAAGTATGTACACGAGTGTATATAACTTCTGAGATATACCAAATTTGATAAAATAGAGAAATAAAATTATTTTTCTCTCTCTTTTTTTTCGTTTTTCTCTTCTTCTGCAAATATTTTAATATATTGCATAGGTTGGACGACGATGTGATACATAATTTGATACAATTGATGACGTGGCAAAGGGTCAAGCCTTAAAAATAAGACTCCAGATCTTCCATGGAGCAATATTTTCTTAGTGATTAGTTTTTTTCTTGATAGTGATCTTTACCTTCTATCAAAATTCAAAATCATATCTATGTTAAAATATGTTGCCATGTATGTATGGACCCGTCATGCTTCAACTCATTCATCTTTGTATGAAAATATGGGAAGGCAAATGCGTAGGAGCTGTTGGATTCAGCGTAATTTTTTAGCTATAGTAATTGGGGGTATAAGTGGGTTGAATCTAGCAGGGCTAAAAATAAATCAGGTCAGATTGGAGCATGCTTAATCCTAACACAGCACGATTTCATATCCAGGTCATGATTCTAGATGCGGACCTAATCTATTAGCTGATCAAATAGAATCGAATTGGGATTAAGTGTGATCTGGATCCAATCTGAAATATTTGAGTTTGGGTCTGGACCAAGTTAGATTAGGTTTGCAGTTTGAGCCAAGCATCTAGACATTCTTTTATAGCTAAAATATAATAATAATATAAAATTGTTAAAAATTAAATAAACTAAAAAAAGCCCACTTGAACCTGAGTTTTGTTTTAGAAACTTTAAATTTCATCCAAGTAATTGATCATTCTTATATTTACATACTATAATTTTTAATATATATATAGACATGCGCACGCACACACTTTTGAGAGATTTATAAATAAAAAACTACTGAATAAAATAATGAAATACGAATGTCCAAATATAATAAGGTCAAAATAGATGAGAGGAGATACAGTTGTTGGGATGAAAATATGGAATTAGTTTAATGAAAGTTTATTAAATGAATTGGGAAAGATATTTAAAGTTTGGAGGTTTATATGCTTTGGATTTTTGGATCGGGTTCGATTAGCTTTGGGTCTATCAAGTTTATTTTTTGTCGATCCATATTAGGGTTAGATCGAATTGAAAAAAATACAATATTTGGATCTAACCTAAAATTTAGATCATGTCCAATTTTTGAGCCCAACCCAATGGACCGATCGTCAAATATGAACCGGGTTGGGTCTAATTAGGTTGAGATTAGGTTGGATTATGGGTCGACATGACCTATTTGCACCTTTAAGTTTAGATTCAATCTTACCTTGCTTCTACTGTGAGTAGGGCTTGGATTATATGGGATGTGGCCAAAATTGTCCAAGTCATGGTCAAACAACTCAAATTCAAAGGTTGGATCTCTCCAGTCCCCTAAATGAGTAAAGAGGATCCTGTTCATTATTTGAATAAAAAAGCTTACATCGACTTTTGATTTTTTGCTTTTGTCTGTAGCTAGGTTGTGTTCTTGCTTTTTTTGTAGCTAGTTTGTGTTCTCAAGTCTTATATTTTTCAAAGATCTGATGCACATTATAGACTTAGCTAACATATTTAACTTTATTCGTATCTAATATTGACTAAAGGAACAAATGGATTTAACATTGGATTCAAGCCCAGGTTAGTTCTAGAAGGCTGTTATAAATAAGGAAAAGTCTTGAAAATGTTATCTAATCAAGTGATGTCAAGATAAGTTGGAGAACCAATCTAATCATGCGACATTAAGATACGTTGGAGATTTTATCCAATCAACCAATATCAAGATGAGTTAAGAGATTTTATCAAGAGGCATATCACAGGAAATATTCTTATCTTTCCTTATTTACAAGAAATAAATGTGGGCATATTTATGGAAAGGTTTAATGGGTTCTACAACAATAAATATGGGTGCTTAACCAACGTAAGGAGCATTTTCCATTTTGATTTGAATGAAATTTCTAGCTTTCTTCTCTATTATTCTATGAGAGTTCTTTCTTCTTGCTTCTTTCTCCTATCTTGCTACTCCATTCTTGGATAGGTCTTCTTCCTTGAGGAGAAAGGTCACCTATGCACTAAGATCTGATATAACTAAAAGGAGCAAAAAGCGTGTTTGATCATTCAACTCATCACACTCTCATCTTTTTTATCACCATGATAGAAAATATCACCACACATTTCATTAGAAACAAAATGGTACGAGAGATGAAAGAGAAAAACAAAGAGAAGAAAAGTGGAGGCAAACTAGTCTGACCAATCCAACAAAAAGCAAAGCCATGAACAAAAAAACATAGAGCTAGCCTATCTTTGCTATGTTGGAGTATTTCAAAATTCCAAGCCTATCTTTTTTTTTCTCTTGTGTACTTTCTTTAGTCCCACATTGAAAAGAGACGAAACTCAAATGATCTTTATATAGTCTTCAGCCTCTTCAATCTAGTGAAGTAAAGAAAGTAAGTAGCCCATGTGTGCACGAGCCCAATGAAGACCCAAGGCAATAATAGTAGATCCGATCTGAAAATGGGTTTTTTGGATTTAAATTTTAAACAGTTTTGGTTGGTAAACATCGTGTCCTCTTCCTTCTTTTTTAAACCCTATCAGATCCGAGGATTCATAGAATAAAATCCATATCCATATCTTCCTCTTCATACTCTCTTTCTGTTTTTCTGAGCGATTCTAGGCTGTTCGTTAGTGTCACTGCATCTGCAAGTATACATTTGGAGTGACCCGGTTGTTTTCCTGAGCAATTTTGTTTTAACTAACATAGAGATTTGAGTTTAAAATATTAATGTTAAATAATTATATGTTAAATATCAAATAATAACCATTTTACATTATTTAATATTTTTATGGGAGCATATTTAAAATAAAATAATGATAACTATTTAATGGCTTTTTTTTTCAAAAATAAATTAACCATGATTATGTATTCTGTGCAATGGTTAGGTCTCCTAATCTCTTGGGTTGAGAGGAATTTAGGAGGGCAATTGGGAGGTGTACGGGGGTACCAAATTGCCACCTAATTGTAACTAATTTAGATATCGGAATACTGTTTCCCATGGATATTGAATTCTCATAAAAAAAAGGATAAAAACCATATACAAGAGGGGCTTTGGATATGATTTTCCTTAGTCTTATGCTTGAGTGACAATTTTATATATATTAAATTATCAATATTAATTACTAATTAAAAATTCTTATGTTATATTATTGATATTAATTATTTACCAAAACAAAATGCAGTAATCTATTATCTAATATTTATTACCTATTAGATACAATATTATACATTATGTTACACTATATATAATATAAGATTTTAAATTAATTAATATTTTTATAATAAAAATGATATTATTTTTTAGTATTAATAATATTAGTATAATATTATAATATTTATAAGAATATTATTATTAAGTAATATTATTATATTAATATCAATATTGATATACTAATAACTGCATACTAGCATATAACATATGTGAATCGTACCATTCTGTTCTTGGTCCCTTATTTAGTTTAGAAGAAAAAATTGTTGGGGCTGGTGTTCTATTCTTACCCCCTTATCTAACAAGGATGAAAAATTAACTGGGGCTCGCTAATTGATGTTTCATGTACGTTCTCTTGAGTGAAACCTTGACACCTTGGCTGCTCTTTTATCCCTCAATCCCTGGGCAATGTGTTGGAAACTTTGCTGGAGAACTAAAATGCTCAGAACCCCCTTTTTCTTTTTCTTTTTTTTTTTTTTAAGCGGGCTGCTCATATCACTCGGATACAAACACACCAAATAAAATCAAAAAATAAAATATCTCGGAGTGCCCTAAGTAACTCACCTTCAGTTGTCCACAGCGTGTCTCCCATGTGGTTGGTCATTTAAACCGCAACTTAGTTCGCGGCCTTGTTTGCCTTTTTATACACATATTTGGCTTAAAAGACTATCCCATCATTCTCCATTTTCCAAATGTCTCGGGTCGGGAGGTGGTCCGTCCCTATCTTGGTCGAGCTCCCTTAGATCCATCGAATCACTATGGCCGAGTCTCCCTCCATCAGAATGGAGCTGGCCTTTAAAACATGTCATACATATCGGAGGCCCGCCCATACAACCCTCAACCTCGCACCAGGGACCAAGGTATCGGATAACTGATAGCGCCCAGCCGCCAAGACCCTCGCTCTAGAATCCCTGATGACAAAACCCACTTCCCCTCTATCCCCACTATCTAAAATCGAGTCATCAAAATTGATCTTGAGAAAACTCAAAGGTGGAGGCTCCCAGATGAAGAACCCTCTATTCACTTGGCCCTTTATTCCTAGCTACATAAAACTTCCTATGCTAGGTGCAATTAATACATTGGGTTCTTCACTGAAACATCGATGTCCCGGGGCCACTGTCAGCACCTAACAAAATTCCTATGCTACTGCATGATCCGCCATTAGATTTTTTTCTATGTAACACCAAGATAACTCAATATTTACTTTTACTCGTTCGCAAGAAGGGTAATGTAGATGTTAATGACCAAATACAACAATAGTTTTCTTTTTTTTTTGAGACGTGTTTGGAGGATAGACCATAAAGAAGTTTTACACATGGTGATTGGAGGATTCTGCATAATTCCAATCCTGTACCACTCTCGATTAACTTGCTCTATCATTGACATGGACGTGTAGGAAATGGAAAGCTCCTTACAAACTAAACCTTTATTTTAGATATATATGATAAATAATAGACTAATGAAATGTGTTGATCCCTAGTTCAACATTTCCAGTAGGCCAATATCAAGATGATCCAACAAATAAACTCCAATAGATGATAAGAACCATGTTAATGATATTACTAATATAGGCATCCAATAGACGAATAGAGAGCTTAGCATAAGCTAAGCCTCCATTTCAGCCATATATTAGTATATAGGCCTCCATTTCTCTTTGTTTCAAATTCTTGAAATGCAAAATAAAATTAATACAATGGAATCGAAAATATAATAAAATAAATAATAGAATAGGATAGAATAGATCTGAGAGTTCTATTTATTATCTAAAATAAAAAACTGTATTAATGATTTCATTAATATGGGCATTCAAAGTGGTGAGCGAAGAGCTCATCATAATCTCAACCTCCATTTCACTTTTTTACCAATTTTGTTTCCTCTCCTAAAGATTTTATCTATAAGTGGAACTAATCATTCTGGATGTTTTCAGAAAATAGATTTCTTATGAATTAAAAATTATTTCTGCCTGTTATTCCTAATATCCAGCCTTGGCCTTTATAAAACTGTTTTAAATTACTCTTTTTTCAACTTTACCTTAAAAAAAAAAAGAAAAAAAAAGAAGGGAGGATGGGGTCCCCTCGCCCATTTGCAGCCTTTTCGCCCAAGGGTTCTGACATATGATAAGCTGAGCTATGAGATTTCCTCCATGAAACGTGATCTTCCAGTGTATCAAAGTGGAACCCACCTATTTCCCTAGCATCTAGGACCCTGTCGTGAAGATATACCAATAGATTTCATTCTTGTCTTCTTCTGGATATAATTAATTTTTCTGTCAGGGTGCCCCCCATCAAGTTGACGTTCCTACGGTCCATGTCTCCTCCAGAAATTTTGCCAAAACGGGAAAAAAAAGTAAATATGGTCTCATCAGTGATTTGGCTTCGTAGCCTTGCGATAACTTTCGTTAGAGAAACGCATGGAGATGAAGTCAGTACTCGAACAGCCTTGTGATATATGTACGAATAATAGTCACTGTTTAGAAATTATTTTATTGCACCATTCAGCTTCTTCTCCGCTGTTTTGTGAAGAATATTTTACTATTAAGTTACGTAAGCTTTTTATTGTTATGTATGTAAGTATAATATTCATTATTTAGTAATTATCCTATTATAATGACTAATAATAATATTCAAATCATTCAATTCTCAATCTTGAAGATGTCCTCAGTTCGTTGAATGAAAACCCAAAGCAAGTTGGCTTTGTTTCGTGCTTAGAGACAGTTTACCACCTTGATGGTTGGAGGATGTTCTCGTAAAGCCAAGAAAATGGCTGTTAGGAGCAGACCTAAAAAGCTTTCCACGACATTATTAAGGTTATGGATGGAGCATTTGACTACTAAAGCAAGTTCTGCTAAATGGTATTTGGTTGCACAATAGACGAGGGATATTTCTCGAAGTGGGGGATAGGCGGATAGCTTCCCAAATTGTTACCCAACGCCAAAGAATAGAGGCATACATGGGTGGGATATCTCCTACATGGTATAAGTCAATTCCAACAAAACGGTGGAATATATTTATACCGTGGAATGAGCTTGTTCTTATTCCTTTTGATTATCGGTCTACCTTTATCCACTCTATAAATACTCAAAAAATTATGATTATAGTTTAGTTCTTGCAATATGATCCAAATCATCGCAAAGTATAATCTGCATTAAATGTAGCTTCTTTTTTAATTTTTTGGTTAAAAACGATATTTCATATAGCTCTAACGTGAATACAGCCTACCAGATCAAAAGAAAGTAAAAGATATAGAGAAGGAGGTAAAATTGCTAATGATGTCCAGATAAACTCCCCGGAGTGGCGAACTACAAATAAGACGACCCAGTCTGCTGCTCTGTTTGCCTTTTGAAACACATATGCTATCTGGAAAGAGGTAAACTTCCTGATCAGTTGACGTATCTCTCCAATCAGTGGAGGATCATCTCCATATCTGTGCACACCACAGATTCAGTAAATCACCGAGGAGGAATCTCCCTCAAGGCACACCCTATTGGCACCGAAAACGCACCTCCCATAGAAAATACCCTCCCAGGCTGTCCTAACTCCGCTCCGACAACGGTCAGACTCGAGGTACGCCGACCGCCAGCTGCAATCAGCCTGCCAAAATAGTCTCCGATTACAAATCTCATGCCTCCCAAAACTCCATCCACCATATACCGTTATTGAAATTCACTTTGAAATGACCGGAGGGTGGGAGTACCCAAGAAAGATGGGCAAACTTGGGTGCTGTCAAAGCAGTACGAGTACTCCAGATGTCCCTAGTCATCCCAAAGGAAATCGGTGTGGTCATTGTGGAAGCCTCCATAGTATGGATCAAAGCTCTCTCCGCCACTATTTTCGAAGACGGCCGCCTACCCTCAAATAAATAAACAATTCTGTCCAACCAAATGTAGCTTTTTCTCCATACTTAATCTTCAGCCAAGTATCAAAAGATTCCTATTCTATGGGATAAATCTCATCCCATCATTTGATCCGCAATGAGAACCACCTTAAAGAATCTTAAAGAATTGTAGAGTGGGAGAAATAATTCCCACAATGTCACCGAGTAGATTCTCTATCACATCAAGAGCTTTTTTATTAAGACTCAACGGATCTCTGGAGCTTTTGAAGGGGATTCTTTTGTATCACTAAAATATGCAAGGAGGCTCCACTATCGCATGAGATGCGAGAATCCATGGTGGTGCGCAAAGTTCCAACAAATGTTTAGCTAAGTCATCACCACTTTTCTTGTGTGATTGGTTGGATGGGACGATGGTAACTTTTATCTCTGACGTCAATCGCCAATGAATGACCATGGGAGATTTATGAGGGCACGCCATGGCCCATTCTCCTCCACTCAGGTATGCCAATCCTCCAACGCTTGGGGTAATGTGGAATTCTCGTCCTCTTTATTAATTTAATATATATATATAAAAGAAAATGCTGGTAACAAGTATTTTTGTTTGGATAGTATTAAATTGTGTGGGTTTGTACAGGGATCATGGCTCCAATCCTCTACAGATGTACCATATAAATGTACCCTTTGATAACATTATTAAGAGAAACAAAACTCCCTGATGTAATTTTAAGAACCAAGATGGTGCTATGTATAGAAAATTTCATAATTTATGAGATAAAAACATGATCTGCAACAAGGGGAATTCATCTGTTGTTGAATATCCTGGATTTTGAGGCATCGGACTTAGAAGAAGTCTCTTGTAGCTTCTCTTCTGATGATGATGTGCCCTTGCGATTTGGCAAGGATCGAAAATTTCATAATGTGGCCTTTTTTTGGGTACATAATGTGGCCTTTTAAGGCTGGGAGTTTTGAGGTAGGCTTTTGCAGCTATCCTATTAACTTATATTGGTATTAAAGCGTTCTTTGTTGCAGTTCTATTTATACAACCTTTACTATGTTTGTTAAACTTAGCTGTAATTCAGTTGCTTCAGTTAAGTTTGTTAAGCTTCAGTTAGAACCGTTAGTCAGTTAGAAATACTGTTATATTGTTGCATTGGTTACTCAGTTGTTAATGAGGCTGTTATATAAACAGAGTAGTATGACAGAAGAGAGGTAGAAGTGTTCTTGTATTCAACTCTAGTATTCCGAGTTTAAACTTCTTATATTCAGTTCTTGTATTCTGAAAACAATAGAGAATGAAAAAACTTTTACTCTCAATCTTCTTGTGACGATTCTCTTTTCCCATCTCCATTCTTAAATCAAATTCTTTTTCTTTCGATCTTCATCCATGTTCTTGCTGTTCTACTTCATCAGTCAGCAATTATTGACATGGTATCAGAGCTTTAAACACTTCCGATCATGTCTGAGTCAGGTTCTTCTCCATTGCAAAGCTTCGTCGAAGATCCAGCCAGCCCCTACTTCTTGCATCATGGTGATAACACAGGGTTACAGTTAGTTTCATTGATTCTGAATGAAAACAACTACTCTACTTGGAGCAGATCCATGATCATGGCATTGAGTGTCAAGAACAAAGAGAGATTCATTGATGGAAGCATTGTTGAGCCTCCACCAAATGATCCAAAATACATAGCATGGAGACGATGCAATATGGTAGTATCCTCATAGATTCCGAATTCTATTCCAAAAGAAATGAGCTCAAGCGTGATTTACATGGATTCGGCCAGAAAGATATGGCTTGAGCTGAAAGAGGGGTTCAATCAAAACAATGGACCAAGGATCTTTCAATTGCAGAAAAACATTTCCTCTCTTTCTCAGAATCAAGACTCTGTCATTACATATTTTACTTGTTTAAAAGGATTTTGGGAGGAATTGTCAAATTTCAGGCCCCACCATCAATGTCCTTATCAATCTGAAGATCAAGTCATGCAGTTCCTTATGGGATTGAATGAATCTTACTCAGCAATTTGAAGTCAAATTCTGCTCATGGATCCTATTCCACCAATCAATAAGGTATTTGCTTTAATTTTTCAAGAGGAAAGACAAAGAGAGGTATCCTCAATGACTCAAAAGGTAGAATCAGTTGCCTTCGTCAGCAAATCTATGCAACAGGGGAATCAAGGTACCTATTCTTCAAATGAAAGGTTTACACAGAAACAAAACTACAAGAATCAAAATCAAATCTCTAGGAAGGACAAGCCAATCTGTAGCCACTGTGGGATCTCAGGCTATACAAAAGAAAAATGTTATAGGCTTCATGGCTTTCCTCCCGGTTTCAAGTTCACAAAGGGCAGAGAATCTCCTGCAGCAAATGTATCAAAGTCATTGGATGATTTCTCTCAAATGACTCTTACTCCGGCACAGTGCCAGAAAATTATCTCTGTTCTGAAATCTCAATTACAATCCCATGGTTCTTCATCTGGATCTTCATCTCTTTCCTTTGCCACACAAAATCCAATGCAACCTACTGTAAATTAAGTGGGTGATTTCCATTTGGCATCAGCCCCAGTTTTTTCAAGTAAATCTGCATGTTTCTCAAGCATGTGCAGTAACAAGCAAACCCATGCCTCCTGGATCATAGATACAGGGGCAACGGATCATATGGTGTGCTCCATTTCACATCTCCACACTATCATAGCCCATGTCAATGCAACCGTCAAGCTCCCCACTGGAGATTTGGTGCCTGTAACTCACAAAGGGACAGTCAAGCTCACAGAATTTTTAGTCTTGACTAATGTTCTTTGTGTTCCTCAGTTTTCTTTCAACCTTATTTCAGCAAGCAAACTCATAAATGCTCACAATTGCTGCCTTTTTTTTCTGACAAACCTTTGCTTTATACAGGACCTGTTTGCATGGAAGACAATTGGAGTGGGGAAACTTGAGAATGGTTTGTATCATCTTCAGGTGAACAACAACCAAGCTGTCAATAGT
>JAOXJJ010000482.1:1093872-1118874 GCA_025769935.1 Phoenix roebelenii
ATGAATGGACATGTTATCCTAATTAGTCCATATATACATGCTGGTAATGATTCTTTATACCTTACAAGTTGATGCGGGCGTGTTGTTTGCAGATGCATGTATTTGGTTCCATATTAAGTATGCACGAAAATTTTTTTAAGTATTTATATAGAAGCAAAAAACGTAAATAATATTTTCTAACTAGCTTTTTAAATTAAGTTCTGTATTATTACAAATAGTATCAAAGGGGATCAAGCTCGTGACCCATATGGCCTAGGAGATACTATGGCACAGACCATTTGAGGGCTGATCATATATTGATCGTGTTACTTGTGACTTGATATGGTATTTGAAACTGAATTTAGATATTTAGCCTAGCGAGGACAGCAAGATTTAAATAGAATGAGTATGTGAGGATGCATATGTTCATTTATTTAATCGCACATCGATTATGTACTGAATAGATCCTGAGAACATATACAAGGCCAAGAAACCTAATACCTTCTCGCTGGTCCTTTTAGGTGAGATCCTCTATTGTTGCATTAGGTTTATCGGAATTATGGTGGATAGATATGCTATCATGCAAGCAAATGCAAATCCTAAATGTCTGCATGCTGGGAGAGAGGATAGAGGATACTAGCGAGGTCACATATTTGTGAGCCCATCTAGGTCAGATTCTAGAAGGCAACAACAAATTCTAGTGAAGAGAACCTAGCTTGAAGGGAAGCATACGAGCTCCAAATTTACTTTGCTGGTGTAATTTTCCAGGTTTGTAACCTACGCAATTATACTAGCATGGTGCTCTCAATGTTATCTTCAGAAAAATAATTGAGTAAGAAAAAATGCAAATAATTACCATTCTGATTTGTTTTTGCTTACATAGAATTTGCCCATGCTTTGTTCCTTGGATCTCATCAGTACCCACATGAGATAAATAGATAAATAATTATCTCATGTCCATGGTGGATCACCTATGATTCTAATATTTTGTATATGAGAGTTTTTTCCCCTTATAAGTGATTCCACCTGCAATAACTTGAAAATACAGAGCAATTCAATAGGAAGCACACTTATGAAATTCTTTGAAATTAAGTTAACAGACTGGTAGAGCAAATCTCAAGTCGTTTCTCTTTTCTATATCCCAATAGTTCTATAGCTTGAGCCAAACCACAAAAAGTTGAAGAGATTGTGAGTTCAAGAAGTGTAATGCCTAATTTGTTGGTGGTTCAGACATGTTCAGTTTGTAAGGCAAATCAAAGGATCAGCTAGCATGAATGAAGGGTTAATGAGCTGCAAGCTCAGCAGCCAATTGGGCCTAATGAGGGGAGGGATGTATCCACAGCACACTAACAATCAAGTGATCCAACAAAGAAAAAAGAAACCAAAATTAACATCCATCTGAGTTAGTACACAAGGATTGGAGAGGAAAGGAAACAAAGATCATATTCAGTGTCATAAGGAGTGACAGATATTTAATCCTCTCTACAAAGTAAGCAATAGTAGAGGCAGTATCAATATGTGCATTCCAACATGGTGCTAAAAAATTCAAGGTACTAATTCAATGGATCATGAAAGTATTGCTGCAGCCTGCAGGTTTCTTAAGGTAAAGGCGAACCATAAGCACATTGCGATATGTATCGAGATGAATGGAGGTGCGTATTGCAGTCAATATAACGAGCATCATTAAAGTGTGCACCCCATTAATCTTAATATGTATCGGTCCATGGTACAATCTGTATTAGCGTCCATTGTAGTGTGTATTGGCATCTTTGCATGGTGGAATTTTTTTTTGAAAAAAACTTAATATAGGATCTGAGATATGCTAGGGTTTGTCCTTGGAGAAGTTCAAGCCACACCGACAAGCATAAGCTTCAGGCTTAGCTTTGCTACACGATGCAAGGGATTCGATACGCATCGGTAGTCATGGCATACTGGTAGATCCTTGGGGAAGTTGCACTGATGCAGGTAGGCCAGAAATAGAGAATAAAAGAAAATGATGGAAACATAATGTTGGAAAACATGAACATAATGTTAGGTGTGTCACACATGGTTCTCTGTCTCTTTGTATTAGGCCTTCGGAGGGCTGACCTCTCTTGTGTAAAGAAAGCCAATCCAAATGGATCAGTTCTATTGAAGATCAATCATGATAGAATAATATCAACCCAATAATAAAATATTCATTAACACCTGCCCAATGTATAGCTATAAACGGTCAAAAATGGGTAATCAAAGAATGGATTCAAGTTGTTGGGCTTGTGAAGGCCCAATAATAGTTAACAAATTAAGGGTGCATTTAGTTTGCCTCTGGAATTAGAATTAGAATTGGGATGGCTATACCTCCCGATATGTTTAGTTCGTGACCGGAATTGGAATCGGAGTCGGAATAAAATTTGAATACTATGGAGGAGCACAAGGATTAGGTTTTGGGAGATTGGAGCATTCCTATTCTCTTCGGAAATCGAAATGGAAATAGGAACGGGAGTCACTCATTCAGATTTCCATTTTAGAGTCCAACTCTATCCAACTGAGCATATCCTAAACTTAGAATTCTTTGTCCACTAATGATCCAATAAAGCCATGCCAACAAGGAAAGAACCAAATAGACGGTAGGTTGGAGCCCAACCCACAACCTGAAGGCCGATCATAAGTCCGACCCGACTCAATCTGGTTCAAAAATAAAAACTGTGAATTTTAAAACATATGATCTTAAGAAATTTAAATCATGAGTCCAACTCGACTCAATCATCACAGATATTGATCACTCGATTCCTAAGAAAATTTATTTTCAGCCCGCAGCTCCCAGCAATACAAACCAAGTTTCAAAGTTCTAAGAAAAGAAGGTTGTGCTCTCACAGAATAAAATTTCATCCCCATAAAAGGAAGAGGTGATTTCTCAGAGAGACCTTTGAAGGCAGTCCTCTACTTGCTTTGGAAATAATTCTGCCGGAAATATCAGCAATTAGAACAAATAAAGCTGCCAAAAGAGGGTCTCATTGTTTTAAAACCTCTCTCTTCATCAGAAGTCCATCTAAGGACTCTCAATTGGCTCTATCATAGACTTTTTCAAAGACTATTTTACAGAGGATCCCATCGATTCTTTCTTGCAATAACAAGACAATCTATGAGGCCATAGCAAAACTTTCAAAACCAAACCTTCCTTTAATAAAAGCAGATTGATCAACCTCTACAAGCTCATCAATACTCTCTTTTAATCCGTTAGTGTCAACGTTCAGAAAGATCTCAACTATTGAGAAGACCAATCTGCCTGCAATCTAACATGGCTCTACAATCCCTTTTTTGTCACAAGACTGATGTAAGTGTAATTGAAAGAAGAAAGATCACTGGTACCAGAGAGAATGCCCTTGAAGAAGCTTAATAAAACCTTCTTGATAATATCAGAGCAAGGCTGATAAAATCTTAAATTAAAACCACTGCTTTCTCAATCTCACCCTCTGCAAAAAGTTTCACTCCAACTTGCAATATTTAATGGACTAGGTTTTATAGGGGCCTCTTATCATAAGGATGGCCCCTGCGCATGCGCAGAGGTCCGAGCAGCTCGTGACACTCCCAAAGCTTCGCATAGAATAAAAAAATTGATGCCTTTGTCCTCAAAAGATACACATCTACCACCTTTAGCCATTTAAAACACTTAGCTAGCCAAATATCCTTGGCAAATGCAAGAGCAAGCAAAGGAAGCAGCCTCTTAACCACTACGACAACGAAGAGATCATCCTGATTTGGTGGTTATTTGAAGGACTTACTTCCTATAATTACTTCTTCATTACAAAAATAATCAGACAAACCACATTCAGACATTTTTTTTTTACTTCAGGAGGAGACCCTTTACATCACCAACCCATATTCTCATGGGCAATGTGGCAATGTGGTATTGTTTTTGAGACATTTAGCAAGCATATCAATATATTGAACAATAGATGCAGTTAGAGCTTCCTTGAGGGTTCCTCTGGTAGTTCCAATTACATTGATCAGTTGGACACTGCATCCTCCTTCCCCTTCCCCTTCCCCTTCCGCACAGGATCTCACAGAGATAAAGAGATAAAGAGATAGAGATAGAGACAGAGAGAAGGATAGAAGGAGGTACTATAATTTAATTTTCAGTAACCGCACCCTCTGCAAAAGGAATCAACAGTGAAGCAGTTAACAGTGAATTTTCTTATTTTACTACTAAAGTTGAAAGAAGAAAAGCCGGTTCTTATTTGATTAAACAAGCGCTTCTATCATCAGTTGGTCAGAGCTTTTAATGCAAGCTCCTCATCTGACTACTGAACTAGCAAAAAGGAGAGAAGGGAAAAGGAAAAAGAAAAAGAAAAGAAGACTAGCTAAAATTAACGGCCATCTGAGAGCTTTGTGACGGTGGTTTCCTTGAAACGGCTCAGTGGGATGTCGTTTGCGAAGCCACATGCAACGAGCCGTTGCACCAATACCTCGATACGTTCGCCGTTAGACTCCGTCAGCAACCGTTTACCTCCAAACGGCAACGACTCCACCCCCCTCTCCTTCAGCATCCACTCTCCGGCCCTCCTCGGCCCCTCCTCGCCCTCCTCCCGCTCCGTCTCCCAGACGTTAGCCTGTATCCAACGCCGTCATTAACGTAACGAAAATTTTTTATTTTTCCATAAATGGGAAAAGAGAAGGTGTTTTTTTAATTAAAAAAAACCTGAATACGGATGTAATCCGTTGGATTCCAGCAGAAGGCGTTGGCGAGAAGCTGATCGACGGTCTCGGACACTCCGTCGAGCACGATCTCCATGACCGCCCGCTCCGAGCACTCCCCGGCGGTCGCCGGCCGCTGGCGCGGCGGCGGGCCGCTGCCGAGGGAGAGGAGGAGGAGGTCGTCGACGCCGGCGACGGCGGGGAAGTCCCGCTTGTTGTGGAGCACGTGGGTGACGGCGGCGGCGGCGGGGTTGTTCATCACGAGCCCCCCGTCGACGGCGACGCACGCCGTCTTCCCATCCACTGACGCGAGTTTGCACGGCGAGAACAACCCCGGGGTGGCGGCCGTCGCCCGGCAAACGCTCCAGAGCTCGAAGTCAAAGCTCGGCGACTCGACGGCGTCGGCGCGGGAGAAGACAAAGGGAGCACTGGTGTTGAGATCATAGCAGGGGATAAGGAGAGGCTTGCAGGTGTTCTTTAGAGTGAGAACGCGGCCCTCGGGGCCGCGGAGGGCTTCGCGGAGGACGGCCTCGAAGCTGCTGCCGGAGAAGCGCCGCCTCCGTCGCCGGAGGAGGAGGCCGGCGGGACGGAATAGGTGGCGGCTTTTCGAGGAAAGATACTCCACGGCGGCGCTGGCGGAAAAGAGAGGTCGACCAGATTCGTCAGCAGCTGTGAGCATGGCGGCGAGGACACCGCCAATGCCGGTGCCGGCGATGAGATCGAAGTAGTCAGGGATGGAGGCTTGAGGATTAGATGTCACGGATCTGATGCAATCCTCGAGATGGATCAGCGCCTGCCCAGCGACAAGACCTTTAACGCCACCTCCGCCGTCGATACTCAAAATGCGGGTCTTCTTGTTCTTGGCCTTCTTTTTGTCGGCAGTGGAAGTGGGAGAGGACCAAAGGTTTCCAGTATTCTCCCACTCCATCAGCCACTTCTTCTCTAGCTTGGAGAAGATCTCCAGCGTTATCTTGCTCACGTCCATCTCTCTTCCTCTTCCTCTCTCTCGCTCGCTTAGCAGAGTCGAAGAAGTTCAGGAGGGGCCGGTAGGGAGAGTTATATCGCAGTTCGGATGACAGGGAAACTGATGGAGTCCGTGAGGGACGATAAATACGAGGAAGAGGAGGGGGTGGCGGGGGGAGGGGAGGAGGAGAGGGGATCGCGTTCAGAGATTCGCTGGAGAGTGACAGAGAGACGGAGAGAGAGTGTGGCGTCACGGCGTATGGTTTGGAGGCATTAAAGCGAGGGGCCTGAGATGGCACACTCTCCCATACTCGCTCTCTCTCGAGTCCCCTAGGAGTGGGCTATCTTGGAAGTGAGGGAGAGAGGACGGGAGGTTACAACTGTCTTCGTCCGTCTCTCCCGGCTCTTTGCCTCCTTTATAGGCACGGGCCCATGTACCTTTGCTATCCCCTTCTTCTTCACTCTTTTATTCTTTTATCTCGCCTCTCTCACTCTCTGTATAAAAAGAAACATTGGCGTTAAACTTTCGAGGGACTTGACTACACCTACCAACTTTCTTATACTGTAGCCATTGGCCAGGTATGTTTTGGTCTATTGTGGCCGTTTGGGTGTCCACTAAATGTTTGGTGAGAGGGCTGAACCACTACGGGCCATGAACGTAGTACGGTTAATTGGAAGCTGGTGCTGTGGGAGGAACAGGGAATCCGTGTCTTGGGTCGGGAAACTGCCGGCTGGCACCAGAGAGATGGGCTGCCGGGAGGGTGCATCATGCGTTCGGCTTCAGGAGGTGGGCTCGCGCGCCGAGCCTCCCGGCTCTCGCCTCCATGACAGGGCGCGCTGTTATTTTCTATTGGTTTTGGAGTTCTTGTAGGTGCGTGTTCCCATATTTCGTGGAGACCTGCAGGGTTGTTTGGGGTTGTAGATGTGGGCTGCGTGGAGTGTTCAGTGGTATTGTTTTCATATAATCTGTAGAACTTCTGAGAGCAAAGATTTTATGTTTTCATATAAAAATGAAAAACAAATAAAAAGAGTGGAAGAGGTTCTATGCATGGTGCTATCACCAAATTAATTTTCATGTTCTATTTCATTGGTTTATAAGAAAACGTAATAAAGGCAGTGATGCCAAATAAATTCTAAATAATTTGAATTTATAAAACTAATTTAACTTTTTGTTGATATTTTATATTCGCAGTGTCTTCATTTCAGTCTTATGTCAAACCACATATCATGATTCGAGAAATTTTAAAATTTAAACTTTAATTCCCAATTCCGCACATAGCATAAATTTAGAATTCAATCATAAGAATTCATTTGTTATTTTTTTCTATCTTTGTATCATCCTAGTTATAAACTTTTATATATTTTCCACTATAAATGTATATGATGACCATCTCCCAATATTAATATAGGAAAGTTTTCGACAAAATTTTTCTTTCTCACATCTTTCCTATAAAATGTGGAGGGAAAATAAACCCACCAAGAAAACCAATAGCTATTTATTTGGTTAACTATTAATTTGTATTATCTTAGTCAATTATATGTGACATGCATTACTTGAATGCTCATATGTTACTTAATTGCTTAGTTCATGGATAATATAGATTATGATGGGAGGCAAAATGGATATCGTCCTACTCCGGCATGAATTTACCCAATTTCGGTCGAGCGGACCTCAGAGCTGAGCATGCCGGACCTCGGTCTCGCAAGATCGGAGGTCTTGAATGTTAACCACAAGGTCGGAGGTTCAAGCCCTTCCTCTAGTGCCAAATGTTGTGATTGAAATCTGGCCTAAGAAGAAGGTCGGCTTGGCCTTCAGGGGATTCGAGGTCGGCCTGGCTCTTAGCGGAGCCGAGGTCTGGTCGACTCGGCTCTGAAGTCTGTTCGACCAGAATTGGGTGATTGCATGCCGAAGTAGGACACTCCATTTTGCCTCCCATCAGATTAGATTTGGTTTGTACAGGATCTAGACTGAATTCCACCCACACTTACCAAAGCCAGGTCAGTTCATGAATGGTAGACAGAAAAATGGTTGGAAGTTTTTCTTTTATTGAGAGTTTGCAAATTCACTTTCGTTAACAACTTGCGTAAATATGCATCGTAATGGCTCCAGAAACTTTGGCATGGTTAAATGTGTGAGGTATCGCATGCAAAACTACATGTGACTTGTTAGGCTCCAATGCCTACATAATAATTGCATGCGCATAATTTTTCAGTGATCAAATAATTACAACACTGTCAAAACAAAGCTAATTTACTATTGGCTAGCTAGTCAGGTTTGTCGAGAAAGAGACAGAGAAAAGATGCCCGATGCTTTGCTATAATGAGCTGCCAAATGCCAATATGTTCCACCATCTACATGTATAACTTGTAATTTAGGCCAACAACAAATCCACTTCGAATCACTCCAGCCATGTTTGATAGGTCTTGACAAGATTTAAGAGCAGAATCCACCATCTTAGAAATCTAATCATGCATATATAAACCATCAAGGGCCATGACAAGATTTAAGATAGCATTTTGTGTAGTAATGCCGGTGATGCGGATGGAGGTGATGAGATTATTGAATTTGGTTGCACCTTAGTAATCCTACATGTTACTAATCCTTATGTTGAGTATGTCTTAAGTTTACAATTTCTAGAAGGTCGACTTCATATCAGTTCAAGAAGGCTGACTTAGGATACCAGTTCAAGTCCACATCAACTTAGGACACTGATTATATATTAGCTTAACTTGATTATTAAAGGAATACCAGTTCGAGTCTAAATCGATTTACTCTATTACATATATTCCTTATAACGCCAAAGGAAGAGAGCTATTGAGTATCTTAGAGATCGAATATATTGGAGGCTAAAGTTTGTGGGGTAATGTTGTACTCTGCAGTTTTCAATTTTTTTTATGTATTGTAAAGATTTTGCATTGTCTCTATTTGTGGACGTATATTGTATGCTCTTATTCTTCTCTTGTTTTTTTTTTTCTTTTTTCTTCTTATTTCATTATTCTCTCTTCCTATCACCACAAGTGGTATCAAAACCTTGGTCTTTTTTATGGGAGTTTTGCAATGATGATTGCAAAATTTAAAATTGAGAAGTTCAATGGCACAAACGATTTCGATATATGGCAGATTAAGATGCGAGCCTTTTTGGTGCAACAAGGAATGTGGAAGTCATTGGAAGGCAAGAAGAAGTTACCAGATAGCAATAATGGCCAAGTCACTCATAAATAGATTATACTTGAAACATCGGCTCTACCACTTGTATATAAAAGAAGGTATGCCCATGAAAGATCATATAGATGAATTTAAGAGGGCTATTTGGGATTTCAAAAATATTAGTGTTCCAATTGATGATGAAGACCAGATCCTCATTCTATTGTGTTCACTACAACCCTCGTATGAGAACTTAGTTCATACCATGCTATATGGTAGAGAATCACTTTTAGTTAGTGATGTAAAAGATGTCTTGCAATCTAAAGAGTTGAAGAAAAATATGTCTAGAAGTTATGAAGAGAATCAAGAAGAAGGCTTACCTACTAGAGGTAGGAGCAGAAAATATGGTTCTAGCAGTAAGGATAAGTCTAATTCAAAATCAAAACATAGAAACATCTGTTGTTTTTATTTTCATAAGAAATGGTATGTTAGAAGTCTTTGTCCAAAGAGAAAAGAAAAAGGTGAAAAGACAGTATGTCTCTGAAGCTAACACTAGTGTAGCACAGAAAATTCCGATGATGCTGTTAGTGAGATTTTGTCAGTCAATGTCACTAGCTCTAGGTGAGAGTGGATTCTTGATTATGGTTGTTCCTTTCATATGACTCCTGACAGAGATTGGTTTTCTACTTATCAAACTAGAGAAGAAAAGGTACTATTAGGAGAAAATAAATTCATCATGGTTGTTGGTGTTGGAGCAATTCGAATTGAGATATATAATGGTAATGTAAGGATTTAAGAAGCTTGGTATATTCCAGAATTGAAAAAGAACCTGATTTTTTTAGGTAATCAAAATTCTCAAAGTATATTGATGAGAATAGTTTGCTAAAAGTCTCTAAGGAGCCCTTGTAGTGATGAACAAAAAGTTGGTTAATTGCTTGTATCACTTACTGGGTAAAATAATAATGAGTTTGCAGTGATTTCTTCATCATTGAGGTTATCAGATACGGATGCTACTCAATTATGGCATATGCATTTAGGGCATATGAGCAAGAGTGGAATGATGATTCTATCCAAGGGAGGTATGTTTGATGGTGTGAAGATAGAAAAATTGGATTTCTATGAATATTATGTATTTGGCAAGTAGTGCATTGTTGATTATTCTAGAAAGGTCTAGGTATATTTTCTAAAATATAAGGATGAAGTGTTTGTCAAATTCAAGCAGTCGAAAGTCTTGGTTGAGAAGTAGTCTGAAAAGAAGATTAAAAAACTGATAACCGATAATAGCTTGGAATACTGTTCGAGTGAAATTGATAAGTTCTACATGAATGAAGGTATAGTGAGACACCACACTATCTGAGGAACACCAGATCAAAATAGAATTGTAGAAAAAATTAATAAGATATTCATGGAGAGAGCTCACTATATGCTCTCAAATGTTGGACTTAGAAAAAGTTTCTCGGCTGAAGCAGTTAATAAAATATGGTATCTGGTAAATTGGTCTCCATCCACCGCAATTGAGTGCAAGATTCCACATGAGGTACAGTTTGGTCACTCTGTCAATTATTGTGGTTTAACAATATTTGGTTGCTTGCATATATATTCATATGAATAATGACAAACTTGAACCGAGGAAAAAAAGATGTATATTACAAGATTATATAGATGGGGTAAAGGGATATAAATTGTGGTGTATAGATGATTCTAGATCACCCAAAATTATTATTAGCAGGATGTTACTTTTGACGAGTTTGGTATGTTAAACCAAAAAAGAAGAATCTGTTGACAGTGCAGGTATAGACCGCAATGTCAGAAAATAGGTGGAGCTTGATGCTGAATCTCTAGAAAGATGTCACAAAACTCTCCAATTCAGTCCAATGAGATAGAGATGCAGAAATCTATACAAAATTATGCGTTGCAATAATAGTAGTAGCACCATGTTGCTACTAATAGGGAGAGAAAGCAAATTAGACCACCTTCACGATATGCAGACATGGTTACTTGTGCTCTTTTAGTAGCTGGGAGTATTTCAGATGGAAAATCTTTATTATATCAAGATGCAACTAACAGCAAAAAATCTGCAGAATGGATCACAACCACAAATGGAGAGATTAAGCCACTTCTATTTGACAAGTTCAAGCATTGCTTGAACTTGATTTGTTTTTGTAGAGGTTGATGCCCTAAGGGGCAGGCATGGAATAGATGGTGAGAAAGGTTTCGATATATTTGACTCGGTAAGTTTCAAGCTAAGGTGGAGATTTATTGTGTATGTCTTAAGTTTACAAGTTCTAGAAGATCGAATTTACATCAATTTTAGAAGGTCGACTTAGGATATCAGTTCAAATTCACATCGACTTAGGACACCAGTTATATATTGGCATAACTTAATTATTGTAGGAATATCAGTTTGAATCTAAATTGTTTTACTCTATTTTATAGGTGTCCTAAAGAAAGAGAGTAATTAAGTATCCTAAGGATCGGATGTGTTGGGGGCTAGACTTTGTGAGATAATCTTGTACTCTATAATCTCCATTTTTTATAGTAAAACTTTTGCATTGTCTCTTTCTATGGATGCTGGTCAACAGACCGAACTGCATAAATAGTGTTCTTCATTTTTTCCCCTTCTTATTTCATTATTCTCCCTTCTTATCGCGATACTAAATCACCACCATCCTCTAAAATCACCACTAACCTAGTGATGTCAAACCTATCTTTGATGATAAGTTTTCAAGATCATCCTAGGATAGTAATGTTAGGCTGAAATTTGGCGATGAAAATACTCGGCAATATATCACATATAAAAATTATTTCAAAAAATGCCCATCTTTGGAAAAAGGTTCTTCAATCTAGGAAGGATTTGACTAGGAAGGTTTGATAATCTAGGAGTTACTTTGATAGATTTTGATTAATTTTGGTCTTATTGAATTGATCTGGAATAATTAAATTTTGATTTATGGTCATGAGTGTTTTTCTATGATTTATTTGTGAATTTTGTTTAATAGTTGCAAAATATATGGAATATATCCTGAAAAGTTTTAGTATTATATGGTAAATGATTTTAGATTCCCATAGCATACCAAATAGATTAATGGTAGATATTCGAGAATCTTTAATCACTAAAATATAGCATATCAAATTTGGTTATCTTATATCATCAAGGATCAGATTACCCTGTGATCAAGATCACTAATAATCTAAGATCACCATAGTGATCTCGTTTGGGCTACCAAATGCCATCTGAAAGGGTTGATATATGCAGTGATGAGGACCATATGATGATGTTTAGGTCCCTAAACAAGCTATTCGAGATACAAATTTTTTTTTAGAAAGGATTTTGACCGGAATATTTTATAATTGGACATAATTGAGTGGATTGGCTAAAAATAAATTAATATACAAATCAAGATCTAGCTGCAAAAAGATTTTAAAATTTCAAATTTATTTTTTACTAGTTATATATCTATTTTGGAAAAGATGTGCCATCTTCTAACTCAAGTAGAAATCCAACCCAAATTTTATAAAAACAGCCTTCACTATTATAAATAAAATTATTGTAACCAACTCAGTCATATAATTAATGAAAGAAGGGGGACCTACGACCCTATTTTCGAAATTTTCTTAGTTTGAGAGGTCCGACTTGAGTAGGTTGAAAAGAAATATTTTATCTCTCCAATCAGATCAACTTGACAAGAAAAGTACTTTCTTAGTAGAGGGTGATATAGATCTTGTTAGGTGAGGTTGGTATGGAAGTCTATTTGATGTATGACTCTTGCATGTAAAAACATTGATATATTACACATAATATATGCTTTGCAATAAACAAGAACATAGTTTAGATAGTCTAAAACAAAGAAACGGTAGAATTAATTTAGAAAACAGTCAACACAATTCTAATCGTAATTACTTTTACAAAGTGCACCAAATCAAAGAAAAATTCAATTCCATCCGAATGGGCCTATCGATTGTAAAATATGTACAATTAACCAGTACTGCTTTCTTGCGTTACAGGAGATTAACTTACCATAGCTTGCATGATGATGTACGTAAGAAAGGGACTACAATTGTCTAGTGAGGCGATGGCTTTTCTACAATTTTGTATAATGGAAAAGTACTGCTGGATTATTGGATTGGTCTTTTGTAGATGGGAAAGTAAACCATTATATACAGCCAAATACTATTCCAAAATAAACACTGCCTTGTAGATGCAAGCAAACTACCATTGACCTTTCTCAGGAGCGTTCATCTTTCTCTTCACATTTTTTATAACTCGATCATAGAATAAGCAACGCATGCATAACTACCTGGCTCTGACCTCCAATACGTTACTTACGTTACATTCATTAATTATATGGTATCTCGATCGCCGTAGGATCTGGGTCTTTGTGGGGCTCGTTAACGCTCGTGGTCATACAATACTCAACACCAATAAACTATTTGTTTCCTCACAAAGAACCAAAAAAAAGCATCACATGATTCGATCACGCTCACCATCCTAGGTGCGATAATAATATTTCTCAAAGAAAGGTGGTGAAATAATATTAGAACATGGTACATAAGACCAAGCTTATCTATTCTTTACCTAGGACAGCTACGCAGGGACAAAGCAAGGCCACGTCAGAGACAGGCATTATGGTTTCTTTTAAAGGCACGAGAACTGGAGACACTCGGGGAGAGAATCCACAGCAGTTTAGATCTCCAAACCCAGTCTTATTTGTCCAATCCTGAATCAAAGCATGGAAACCGCGAGGAAGGTCGCTGTACGCATGGTGAGTGATAGCCAACAGGAGCGTTTTTGCTGTCGAGAATGATGCTGGCTTCGTTAGCTAGCGGCGATACCAGCTTCTATTGCTCTTGGATCCACCAAACTGCATGCCTTGAGAGAATCCAGTGCAAATGTTCAAGACCCATGCTGTATCAGTCCAATGCCTTGCAAATCTCCATGTCATCAGCACACAACTTTATAAACTATTACAATTTAATATAAGATTGTCAAGATCAAATATATTGCTCATCATTCTCTTTCATTTTAGCACTAGATCGCTTAGTATATATATTGTAATTTTGTGTGATGAGTTTTAGTGGATCAAACTATTGGAGTTTTAAGTAAAAAAATAAATAAATTTTCTTATCCCCTAACTTTTAGTTATTTTAAATTCTTTAAAATACTTTTTGCTAGATGACTTTCGAAAGAGTATATTGGCTTTCAAAAAAATACAGTGTTCGGAACCATTGCATCTCTTTGGTCTTCGGATGGAGTTAATTCTATTACAATCCAATCTCTCTCTTACTGGTACTCTGTCTTCCGAAAGTTTTTTTTATTTTGGCATTGGATTGCTCAGTATAAACTATTGTAATTTTTGTCAAAACAAAGAACGAAACAGAGAACAAACAATTTTACATGGTTCGGCTTGAAAGCCTACGTCCATGGGAGAAGAGAGATGTGAATTTTATATTCACTATGTTAACAAAGAATACACCAGCATAGACCTATATAAAGGCCAAAGGCAACAGTAGAAGGCGGGTCCAAACAGGCAAACAATCGTAGGAGAAAAACTCTCCATAACAACCGCATCTAATTCAAACACATCTCCTAATTAGGAGCCTTACCAAATCTCTGTTAGTGAATCCACCATAAATCACTCCCAAATCCCTCTCTTCTCGCCAACACTCCCCCTCAAGTTGGTGTGAAGATATCAATAACACGCAACTTAGACAAGATCTCTTGGAACCGGGCTGCTGGTAAACCTTTTGTGAAAATATCAGCTACTTGTTGATTACTGCGAATACAGGGAGTACAGATAATTTTGGCTTGAACAGTTTCTCGAACAAAATGGCAATCAACCTCAATATGTTTTGTTCACTCATGAAACACAGGATTTGAAGCAATATGAATTGCAGCTTGATTATCGCAAAACATCTTCGTTGGTTGCGATGAGTCAAACTCCAAATCTTGCAACAAAGCATGAAGCCAAATAATTTCACTCGTAGTGGATGCCATGGCTCTATATTCTGCTTCAGCACTTGAACGTGCTACAACATTTTGTTTTTTACTTTTCCATGTCACCAAGTTACCACCCACAAATGTACAATATCCTGTTGTGGATCTTCTATCTGTTGGACATCCTGCCCAATTAGCATCGGTATAGGCACTAATATAACTGTGTACTTGAACGTGCTACAACATTTTGTTTTTTACTTTTCCATGTCACCAAGTTACCACCCACAAATGTACAATATCCTGTTGTGGATCTTCTATCTGTTGGACATCCTGCCCAATTAGCATCGGTATAGGCACTAATATAACTGTGTCTGTTCCTTTGCATCCATATACCTCTTCCAGGTGATCCTTTTAAGTATTGCAGTATTCTATTAACAGGCGTCATGTGATTAACTCGTGGAGCATGCATAAAGCGACTAACCAAGCTCACTGCATAAGAAATATCAGGGCGAGTAATTGTGAGATAGATTAGTTTACCAACTAATCGCTGAAATTGACCAACATCAGACAACAGTTCACCATCCGCATAAAAATTGCCTCCACTCTCAATAGGAGTGTCAACAGGTTTCACTCCTATTTTTTCTGTTTCATGTAATAAATCCAACACATGCTTTCTTTGATTAAGAAAGATGCCTTTATTTGAATAAGCAACTTCTAATCCCAAAAAATATTTTAGAACACCTAAATCTTTAATGGAAAATTTTTTATGAAGAAGAGCCTTGAGTTTTGAAATTTCACCTTGATCATCTCCAGTGATTACTATGTCATCCGCATAAACAAGAACAATAGTGGTGCCAAAAAAACCTTTCTTAACAAATAGGGAAGGATCTGCACTGCTTCTTTTAAGCCCAATATTTATTAGCACATGACTGAGCTTAGCGTACCAAGCTCGTGAAGATTGCTTGAGACCGTAGATAGTTTTATTCAACTTGCATACCAGATCGGGCCTATTCACTGGATGATGTCCTGGTGGAATACTTATATAAACTTCCTCTTCTAGATCGCCATGTAAGAAGGCATTCTTTACATCCATCAGAAAGAGTTTCCAACCATAATTGACAGCAAGAGATAGGAGAACCCGAAAAGTATTCATCTTAGCAACTGGAGCAAAAGTTTCTGTGTAGTCTACTCCATATGTCTGAGTAAATTCCTTAGCAACAAGTCTTGCTTTATATCATTCTATGGTACCGTCATTGTTATACTTGATCTTGTATACCCAACGACATCCCATAGATTTCTTTCCCAATGGCAGGTTGACAATAGTCCAAGTTTTATTCTCATCAAGAGCTTGGAGTTCTTCTTTCATAGCTTGTTTCCAAACAGGCTTGGAGTTGGCTTCTTGAAAGTTTGTTGGTTCATTCTCATTGGATATAGCACTTAAGAATGCAATATGAGAACTAGCAACTTTATCATATGTCACATAGTCTTGTATTGGATAAGATACTGCATGATAAGTAAAGAAGTCTTTCATCGCAGCTGGAGGGCGCGACTCTCTACTTGACTGTCGTGGGATAATTTCGGTAGGAAAAATATTAGATTGAGTAGAGTCCTCTAGTGCCAAAGATCCAGGCTCCGCGTTGGCCATAGTTTGCACCTATTCTGGTTCTTGTTCCTCAGTCACCATAGGATTGACGCTCGCTATTGGAAGTGGTACCAAATCAGACAAGTACTCCTCCTGCAGCAAATTTCCATCCTCCTTTTTGGCTTGAAAGAAAGGCTTAGACTCATCAAATCGAACATCACGAGAAATAACTAACTTTCGTGATATTTGATCATAACACTTGTACCCTTTCTTTGTAGAAGAATACCCGAGAAATACACAACAAGTGGCACGAGCATCTAGCTTATCACGATGAATCGCCTGTTGATGAACATAACATACACAACCAAAAATCTGCAAGTGTGAGATATCAAACTTGCGGTTTAAAAGAACTTCCAAGGGTGACTTGAAATCGAGAACACGACTAGAAAGTCGATTGATTAGATAGACTGCAGTCAAAACTCCATGTGATCAATACTTTTTTGGAACATTCATTTGAAACAAAAGAGCTCGAGTGATCTCTAGTATATAGCAGTTTTTTCTTTCAGAAACACCATTCTGCTGTGGAATACCGACACAGGTTGTTTGATGAATGATTCCTTAGCTGCGTAAATAATCAGGTAAAGTACCTTTGACAAACTCAGAACCATTGTCAGAACGAAAAAATTTTACTTTAGCACCAAATTGATTCATCACCATACTATGAAAATCTTTGAATACAGAGCACACATCAATTTTAGATTTCAATAAGTATATCCAGGTAGCACGAGATCGATCATCAATAAATAACACAAAGTATTTATAGCCATCACAAGAATCAATAGGTGCAGGACCCCATAAATCTGAATGAATTAATTCAAAGAAGTCAGCAGTCAAAGACTTTGAATTATCAAAAGATAAACGAGTCTCCTTAGATAACTGACAAACATCACAAGTAGAGGACTCAATGAGTAATGAACAAAAAAGACAGGACAGAATACGGTTGGATGGATGTCCAAGCCGTTGATGCGAAACATAACTTTCTGTCAAACTACTAGTGTGACATGCTCTGTCAGATGGTTTGAACAAGTAGAGACCATGAGAATAAACTTCCTCACCAATCTTCCTCCCTGATGTTCGATCCTGAAAGGTAATAGCAGTGGGGAAAAAAATAACATTGCAATTTAGTGAGCGTGTAATTTTTCCAACTGAAAGAAGTTGTGAAGGAAATGAAGGAACAAATAGAGCATTTGAACTCGGAGAGCCAGAGAATAAGTTAATTTTTCCAGATCCCAAAACTGGAACTGTGGTCCCATTAGCAACAGAAACAACATATTTCTTGGAACTATCAGAAAAATCAAGCAAATAAGTAGAATCGTTGGCCATATGATCTGTTGCTCTAGAATCAATGATCCAAGTATTGACACTGGAAGAACTAAAGAGAGCTTGAAGGTTACCTGACACATGAGTGGAGGAATTTGGTTCATACGTGACAGACTTACTGAGCTGTTGAAGAAGATGACTTAAAATGTTGTATTGAGATCGATGTATCTACAGTCGTTGCTTGCTCCTTTTTATCAATGCTACCAGGATTAGGACTAAGATGAGGATGAAGATCCCAACAACGGTCCTTGGTGTGCCATTTTTTTCCACAATATTCGCAAGAAAAAAATTCCTTCCTAGTTTTATTCTTGTAATTCTTTTCTTTTGCACTATCGGAGACCTTCTTTTCATATTTCTCAGACAGAAAGGCACTGGATTCAGTTCCATCAGATATTGATTTCATATCGCTACTCATAGCCTTTTTCCGAGTCTCTTCTCTTTGAATAGTAGAGCACACACTAGACAATAATGGAAGTGAGGGATTCATGAGTATGTTACTTCGAAGATTCTCATATTCTGGTTTCAAGCTACTCAACAGTGAAAAAATTTGGTCCTCTTCCGCTCGTTTCAGAAGAGTCTTTGCATCAATAGTAGGTGGGCGATACATGTCAAGCTCATCTCACATTTTCTTAAGACCTCCGAGATGTTCGATGAAGATTTTGTCACCTTGGTCTGCTGCAGCAATCTCCCGTTTTAATTCAAAGATGCGAGCAGCATTATTTTGATTACCATACAGATCTGAAACCGAATCCCATAATTCTTTTGCGGAGTCGGAAAAGGTAAAGATATCAGCAATTTGTGGCTCCATAGAATTGAGAAGCTATGATCTAATGAGTTAATCATTACATATCCACTCTTCAAATTTCGGATCAATTTTTTTGGATAGGAAGTTTTACCATTAATGAAACCCAACTTTCTCTTGCCCCCAAGAGACAGCGTCACAGCACGAGACTAAGATATATAGTTAATACCATTCAACGAAACAGTTGATAACTTCTAACTAGGATTAATATCTGATTCTCCCATTGATAAGGAGAGGAAACACAATCAGATCAGAAGAAAAAACGATCTAAAAGAAACATTTACTCGGACAACCTTTGGTGCAAAAACTAGATCGACAAACAACTCAAACCAATGGCGTCGATTTTGCCTTCTTCCTGCTCTGATACCATGTTAAAACAAAGAACGAAACAAAGAATAAACAATTTTACGTGGTTCGGCTTGAAAGCCTACGTCCACGGGAGAAGAGAGATGTGATCTTTTTATTTACTATATTAACAAAGAATACATCAGCATAGACCTATATAAAGGCCAAAGGCAATAATAGAAGGTGGGTCCAAACAGGCAAACAATCGTAGGAGAAAAACTCTCCATAACAACCGCATCTAATTCAAACACATCTCCTAATTAGGAGCCTTACCAAATCTCTATTAGTGAATCCACCATAAATCACTCTCAAATCCCTCGCTTCTCGCCAACAATTTTGTATGATGAGTTTTAGTGGATCAAACTGATTATGTTTATATTGGACTCAGGTTCTTAAATGACTTCGAATCATATCTATAGGGATGCCATACATCCTGCTCCAAGAATATCCTGAAAAATCTAAAAAGGTGTTGAACCAATGACCTCTTTGTTGACTAAGAACCAGTGTGACAGCAATCTACTTTATTGGAGTTAATGTTTATTATGATTATTAGAAGCTTATTCACATTATACTATATAATATTTATTTAAAATTTGTAGTGATATTTCTATTTTGATAATCATTTATTTTCATAAAAAAAACAACCACTTTTTCCTTGATATTAAATGAAATTAAAAAGCTTCATTATATTCTTTATGATATTTTCAGAACCATTTTATTTAAAATATTTAAAAATATCTCTAACTTCAACATATTCCTATATTTGGATATAAATCTTTTTCTTATAAGTTCTTTAAAATATAGGTAATTTTTTTAAATACTACAATTAAAGAGGAGCAGTGGTAATTTAAATATAAATTTTCAATAAATTATATTACATATAAATAATTTATTATAATTTATTTTAAAATCTAGCTAGATCCGGGTTTGAAACCTTTGGCCAAATTGCTATCATGCATCCTTATTTGGGATCAAAATTGAATCCATAATTAATATATACTTTTAACCAACATTTTTGTCTTGTGTCATCTAATCATATCTTCAAAAAATATTTCTCATTTATTGGTAGAAAAAATAAAGACGAGCTATAAAATAATTCCCCGTAAATTATCATACATATAGGGCAAAGTATTATTCCCTAGTTTTTTTTAATTTAAAAAATCACTATAATAATGCCAAATATTTTAAGATAAAGATGGGTTGCAAACTAATATTCGATAATTTATCCTACATTTTGAAGAAAAAACATTATTTTCTAGTATTATTTTAAAATATTATTAAAATAATATCGTAAATTTTATGATAAAAGATGAGCTACAAACTGCTATCTGAAAATTTACCATAAATATGATAAAATGCTGTTTTTTTTTTTTTTTGCTGATTCTGTGGTTTTGTATAATGTATACATATAACATGTATTTTTGGTAGCACCGTGACTATAAGACTGGAGATGCCATTAAAAAAAAAAAAAAAGAAGTTAAGCAAGTTTATTTGAAGGAATTAAGTAGCCGAACCTGGATTTTGACACGTAGGACGCTCATAAATAGCGAGACATATTACACGTGTGCGAGTTGCTTTAGGAGTCGTGCCCCGATGCCATTGGTCCTCCATGCTGAATCCCAAGGTGCACTGCAACCGGAGATCCGAGCATCAATGTAACCTCTCTTTTAACTCTTCTACTGTCTCTTTCTCTTGCTGTTAACCTCTCCAACTCTTCTATCGTCCCTTTCTCCTACGGTGAGAATGAGATACTCCATTGATTTCCGAGGGAAGCTGGTGGAAAGTCACACATAGATATAAAACTTTCAGAACTATAGAACCTTTACTGGGAAACGGCTCTACTGCACTGGGCTCTCGTGTCCCTGACATCAATCTAATCTTTTCCTGCGACAGTGGTCAGTGGGAACGGTAACCACACAACAAAAAAAAGAAGTTCATAAAAGGAAAGTCCAAGTAACCCATTTACTGCCACTTACGTAGACCCTTCGCTCTAACAGACCACATAAATGTAGCCAACGCAAGCCAGCTGGATGTGTCACGGTACACCAAAAAAACAAGCAGAGCTTCGCCTATGTTTTGCATTCTGATTGCTCGTGGCATATTTACATCCAAATATAGTAAGACGCCGGTATACTAAAAAAAAAAAACAAGCAAGGATCCTAGGGCACAGCCTAACATTGTCTATCTCCACAAAATCAACACTTTCTATGAATCATATCCTACAAAGATATGCAATGTATGATCATGCATAACGCCAAAAATATGTACTTAAGTTCATCAAAATGAGCAGCTATAATTAGCAGCATTCATAGTCATACAATACATATCGTATAGAAGATAATTTTCTAATATTTTTATCCTGCTGTTTAGTCTGGTCGGCCCCACCTCAAATCTTCAACAACGTCCTCAACTTGGACTAATAATTTGGATTATTAGCTTAAATAATATTAGATTATTGTATTATTGGGTAATGCTAGCTGGGGGTTTTCTGGTTGGGTTGCGAATGAGAATTTTTCGTGCCACATGGTAAGAGCAGATTGGTGTAAATCATGATAAGATTAATTTCATATAACAAAAAAGAAAATTGGATATTAAATTGTCGAGCTAGTATAGTTGATCTAATTAATGAACTTTTGATGCATGTAACTTGCATACTGATTTTGTTATGTTAACCCTATTGATGCATGTAACTTGCATACTGATTTTTCTTATCTTTTTGAGCTCCAACCTATTTACGCTAGCTAGTTCTCTCTCCTGTTTTGGTTCTTCTTAAGCTAGGTATAGACTTTGGCCATCTTATAGGCTCTGGCAACAAGACATTTACGATAAGTTCAGTGTAATTTCGATGCATCATGATATCAACCACGCATGAGATTTCTATGGTATAATGAACCATTTTACTGACCACGGAAGCACAGCCAAGAGGCCCTGCTCCATTTAGATTCAAGAGTTTTTGGCTGCAGTAGGCTGAATCCTATGATATTGTGGCAAAGGTGTTATGGTGGATCGTCATGTAATGTTTTGGTGTTAGAAACTCGGAGTCCCCTGATTAAGCAAGCTCTCAAGAGCTAGTATCTTTCACCTAGCCGACACTTTTGTGAGAGTTTAGAAAGCAACGGCAGAAAATTACCGACGCTTACAAACGTCGGTATAGGTTTTAAAAATTGCTGGAAAAGATAAGTTTTTTCATAGAAAGAGAACCATGGAAGAGTTTGAGCAAATTATTGCATAGTTACAGTAGGAGGTTGAGAATTGTGTTCTTTCGGTTGATGATCTGCATACTGTCACAATCTTCTTCGGAAACAAGAGAAGCTGTGGCTGCAAAAATCCAGAATTAGGAGGTTAGAGAGGGTGACAGCAGGCGCAAACACAACCATCTCTCTTTTATTGCTAATGATCATGGAGAGCCGATCGAAACAAAACACAAAACAATGAACAACAAAGAGATTTAAGAAGATTGAGAGAGAAAATACAGCACTGTCATTTTCTTTGAAGTTGCTCGTGTTCTTTTAGAATTCGACAAATATTGTCTCATGGATTAATAAAGGTGATCCAAGAAAATATTGTATCAGAAGTTGAATCATACTAATTATGTTGAGTAATCAATAAAAATTTCAAGAAAAGGTTCTAAAACAAGATCCAACTTTAGGCATATTAACTCCAAACGAATATAGCAATGTCACCTTGGATACCAAACAAATTGTCGGGTGAAGTGAAGCCCACTTGAGATATATGATTGAAAGATTTCAAGCAAATGCACGTTATTTGGCCGTGGCGGATATGCACGTAGCCGGATAGGTCACTGTGAATGGTCCCTACCAAAAACATGCCATCTTGGAGCGTTGTGTAGGCTCCAATCTTGCTTAAAAAAAGAGACCTTTGGCCAGCTTGCTTCATTGATATGTTTTTCACTTATATATTTAGCTAATTTTCTTAGATATGGTACATGGATCACATGCACTTGTAAGGATGTCCTTCTGCGAGCTCAAGGACTTGCAAACCATGGCACCATCCAGGCTACGTTTTCTAGCCACAGATTCCATGAAATGAAATATGTGTAATACAAAAGATATGGCTATACATCTTGTAAGGATCCGTGCGGGCTTGTATTTAGTCGCATATATATCTTGGATGATTATGCAGAGCCAATAAACCCAAATAGCATATTCTAGCTAGTTTTTTTTGGAAAAAATTCAAGATTGTAACAAGTGGTATCAGAGTAGATCCAACCCATGGTCTATGTGGACAAAAGAACACTACAGCACGAATTCATAAGGGCTGATTAGGTTAGAATTTGTACTATTAATTGTCAAAGTCTTTTATATCTAGATACCTATAGAGACGAAGTTTAGATAGTGTTGCAACACAAGTCGACAGAAGTGGTCCACATCGGCATCTCAGGATCAATGACAATAGATATCTAGGCTGGTGCTGGATTATCTAGATTTATTCATTTTACTTTTCTTATGGATCATGCCGCTTCACTTGAACAGGTAATGGCTTTGTGGCTTGACTCATGCATTTCCAAGTATTTGAATATTAAATCAATTTTTAATATGGTGATTATTGCACGTGGCACCACCCAAGAGGAGCCAGATAGGAGGGGAATAGGAGAAAAAAGAAATATAACATTTGCCGACTCTTGCATGCCAATGCTAGGAAAAAGCATCGGTAATTGGCTGACCGCGCAAAAACATGGCGATGCTTGTAAGCGCCGCCAAGTATGGACAGGCAATGCTCATTCTTTTAGGATGGAGAAAAGGAAGGATAAGTTGGTGGAAGCAATAAAACTTGTGATGCAAAAGAGAACAGCCATGGAGGTGATATGATGCTAAGTAGTTCGCCAAAGATGACAGTAGGATTGGAGATCCGACAGCCTAATCCAATGCAAGGGAACCCTCCTGTCCATATTGGAGAAACAACAGCCGGATAGCTGGTAAATCTTCAAGGGCTATGAGTGATTCTTCTCCTACATGGGCAAGTGGCTGCAAAGAAGAGGTAGGACTACTACTTGGAGTATAAAAAATGGGACATCACACAAGTCATGTTTGAGTTCTCCATCAAGAATATTGCATCTGGGCCTGATCATGGATATATATATATATAGATATATGGGCCTTCAACCACATAAATCTGTACTTGCTCCTTCACAAGCTACTCCATTTGAATCTCTACGGCAATATATTCAGCTTTGCCAACTCCATGTCTAGCCTTAAAGAGTATTCTAGGCACTGAAAAGGTCAAGGCAGAAGCATGGCTGGTGAGCATCATGATCTCAACTTCTAACTATTTGTCATGAAATTTTCCTGTTTCTTGAAAGAAAGGGAAGGGTAAGTGAATTGCTACTTGCTGGTAGGGGTGGCAAAAATCGAACCCAATCCTGCCAACCCACATAAACCCGCTTGGCATAAACAAGCTTGGGTGGTTCTATTTATAATCGAGCCGGTTACGGGTCGACCTGATATCGAATCGATTATAAATAGTTAGGTTTAGCTTCAGCCCTTGGACCTAATCATGGGTGTTCCAGATTAACTTGATCAAGAATGATGGCGCACCTAGGGTGTTTTGGCAACCAGATTTCAAATATAACATAGTTGATAGGTTCTAATTCTAATCTCTCCTATCGCTCGGTTGGCTTTAAAGAAAAAGTTATAGCAAGTGATGGACTAGATAGCCTATAAGATTTTAGGATATGGGGTTGCATTTTAGCTAGTTTTAGCTTTAAATTAGTTCATGACTGTTATATAAATTGTGCTTCAGGCACAAGATGTTTGGAATAACTTAAGCTAGGACAGTCTTCACAGCTCGTTCTGCCCATAGAAGCAAGATTATTTTGTATTACAGTTTGAGGTGATTTTAAAAAAGATAAAAAACAATTTTGACTTTTTCTTGGAAAACAATTTAGCAAAATTATCAATGACCAAAACATGACTCCTGCACCTAATAGGAGATGTGTTGTGTAGAACTGCATGCTACCCGATATAGATTAAACTTACCAAAAAAAAAAAGGCCAAAATAATAAGATTAACTTCCTTTTCACTCAACCCTTTTTTACATAACTCTCTTTCCTTGTAATAAAGCGACACACTCTTTTTCCTACAAAAAGATAAAAAAAGTCACCATCTTTCACTAAAAGATGGAAATATCACTATCTTCTATTAAGAATAAACTCTAATTTAACACCCCCCCCCCCCCCT
>JAOXJJ010000482.1:1118974-1141276 GCA_025769935.1 Phoenix roebelenii
CTTTGGCTTACTTATTCCTTCTTTCTCTCTGTTTTGTCACTTTTGGTGCCGATCTGACACGTGGGATTGGGTGTCTCTTTTCAAACATTGCCAACATGGTGACCGGCAACACGGCTCTCTTTGCTCGATTCAAAAAGAGGGTGGCCGAGGCTGGGGGGTCATCCTGAGCTCAGGAAGAAGGCCAAGTCGGCCTCTACTTCTGCTTCTGCCGAGGCTATGGTTCCTGGGGCCAGGGCCTCCGAGGTCGTTCAGAAGGAGGGCCCTCCTTCCAAACGTACGAGCCCGGGCTCCAGGGGGCGAGGGACTCGGCGACCCCGCCTTGCCCGGCCCCTATTTTCCAGCGCTCGAGCCGTCAGGTCATCCGCCTGCGGCGTTCGGGTCCCGAACCAGGCAGTGGTTCCGGGATCCCAAGTTCTTTTCGTCCTGCAGCTTCGAGCTCGTAAAGGCCGAGCTCATCGAGGGCCAATGTCCCGAGCTTGTCCGTGGTCGGGGGCCAATCGGAGTCCCCGAAAGACGAGGGCGATTTGGCCCTTTATGACAGCAATGTTGCGTGCCGGGTATTTTGCCGCGCGTTGCTTCCAGCAGATCTGGCCGAGTTTGAGGCCATCAATCTTGGGAGCCTCGTCGATCAGACTTACTGCACTGCGGTTCGAGTAAGCTACACTTTTTGCTTTTACTTTGACCGTTGACATCTCTTCGACCTTTACTGACTTTCGTTTTCTTTCTTTTTTCTTCTCTTTTTCAGCTTGACATGTTGGTGCTCATCGCATTGGAGTGCCAGAATAAGGCTCGAAGGAGCCAAAGGCAGCAAGAAGAAGCCGAGAAGAGGCTTGCCGACACCGAGGCCGCATGGAGGGAGGCCATCGTGAGGATGGAGGCCGCCGAGGCCGAGCGGCGATCGGTGGTCGACCAGCTGGAGGAGGAGAAAGCCTCGCATGCCTTGGCGAGGTCGGAGCTGCATGCCTTCGAGGCGCGTCTAGCCGAGGCCCATTCTGAGATCGTCGATCTTAAGTACGAGGAGGGGGTCCTCCACCTGAAGAACAAGCAACTTGAGGCTCAGGAGCAAAGGGCCCAGGAGCAGGCGCGAGATGCGGTGCAACTCTTCCAGGAGTCGAAAGAGTTCCGCGATTTATTGGAAGAGAAGGCCGTGGACGGATTCATCCGTGGTTTCGAGAACTTTCGGAGGCAAATGCAGCAGTTTTGCCTCCAGCTCAATCTCAAGGGCCACCTGGCCAAGGATGGGAATCGGCGAAGGTGAGGACGAGCCTGGAAGCCTTGACGATGGGGCCTACGATGTTCCTGCGATTCTCGAGGCCGAGCAGGAGGCCGTTGAGGCCTAGGTTGATGCGGCCGAGCTGGCGGCGCGGGAGATTCCCTCCGGGGAAGCCACCGGGGCGCTCCTGAGGCCACTATCGAAGCCTCGTCCGAGGTCGCTGGGGACAGTCCCGAGACAGTTTCTGCCGAGGACCACCAAGTGATCATTGTGGACGACCCCAAGGTCGATGCTGAAGCAGCCACTACCCCTTAGGACATAGCCTTTTTTCCCTTTCCTTTTTTTCTTACTCTTTTGTAAACGAGGTCGACCTCTGCGGCCACTGTCCGGCCAGGTGAGTCGACCTCAAGGTCAAGTTTTGTACTTAGCTCTCGGGCTTTTATCAATGAAATTTTTTTCCTTCAAGTTTCATTTGTACTTGCTCTCATCTGCATGATCATAAGTCTTTATCTTGACTGCTTGGATTGAATTTTTGTTCGACGAACTTTCACCAAGTCTTCGGGCTTGGTTTTCAGAAAAATTTGCCAAGTCCCTAGGCTCGGGACCCATCAGAGTCCGCCCGGTGCTTAGGATTTAGATTCTCGAAAAATTTTGCTAAGTCCTCGGGCTCGGCTTCTAGAAGAATTCGTTCAACCTTCGAACTCAGGCTTTGCAGGGAACCCTGTTAATCCTTTAGTCTTGACTTCTGGAGAAATTTCACCGAGTCTTTGGGCTCGGTCTCCAGGAGAACTTATTAAGTCCTTGAGCTCGGACTCAATAGTGCAGGCCAAGTTCGAGCTGTCGCCGGAGCTTACATGCTCCTTAACCTCGAACTTTACCAAGATATGGTCAGGCGGAACTTGAAGTTGAGTTCGTGACCAGTGCGATTAGGTATTTCTGAGCCTGGCCGGGACATCCTTAGGCAGAGTTCAGGGTCGTCATAGCAGACTGTTTCGAACTAGGTTGAAGTGTCCGAACCAGGGCTGGCCTCCGTGCCGAGTCGGAGGGTCAAGCGCAAGGCCGGGAGAGCTCGGGCTCACGACTGGCTGAGCGGGATATCCCGACCATGGTCAGGGGATCCCGAGCTTACTCGAGGCTTTGTCGGAGGTATACATAAGAGGAGGGCCTCGTTTGATGATCGTTCTGTAATATAACCAAGTAAGCATCAAGACGGAAATGTCGAGTAGGGTATACCTTTCGCGCAGTTGGAGCTTGACGTTCTCGGATTGAACTAAGCGACTCCGCTCTGAGGCCGACCGCAGTGGTGTTCTATGGTTGATCCGGCAAGGCGCCCTCATTTAGATCTGGGTGTGTTATCGTAAAAGGCATCGAGCAGCGCCGAGTATCATCGAAATGTCATGAAGATGTCGCGGAGATGTCATCGCGAGATCGAGGGAGACTTGGCTCGCGGTCGACTCGGCGTTGTTCGGCGGTGCTTCCTGAGGTCGAGGGAGCTTGGGCTCGCTGTCGACTCAGCGGGGCATCCCAACCTTGGTTGAAGAATCGTGCACGAGGTCGAGGGAGCTTCGGCTCGCTGTCAATCCAATGTTGTTCGGCGGTGCTTCCTAAGGTCGAGGGAGCTGGGGCTCGCTGTCAACTCAGCGGGGCATCCCGACCTTAGTCGAGGGATCGTACACAAGGCCGAAGGAGCTTAGGCTCGCTGTCGATCCCGCGATGCTTTCCGAGATCGAGGGAGCTTGGGCTCGCTGTCGACTCAGCGGGGCATCCTGACCTTAGTCGGAGGATCGTGTACGAGGCCGAGGGAGCTTGGGCTCGCTGTTGACCCGGCATTGTTCGGCGGTGCTTCCCGAGGTCGAGGAAGCTTGGGCTCGCTATCAACCTGGCATTGTTCGGTGGTGCTGGGCTCGCTGTCGACTCAGCGGGGCATCCCAATCTTGGTCCGGGTCTTTGATGGAGATCGAGACCGAGCTCGACGTCAACATAGTGGGGTATCCCAAACTTGGCCGGGGCATCCCAAACTTGGCCGGGGCATCCGAGCTCGGTCGGGCATCCGAGCTCGGTCGTGCATCCGAGCTTAGTCGGGCATCCTAAAGTTCACAAGCGTCCCAATATCAGAAAGAGTATGGAATAATTAAGGAAGAGCTGTGAATACATTAATATAAGAAGAGAACGAGAGTTGTGTTTCCAATCATCGAGGACCTCTGGGGACTCCACTGATAATAAATTCGAAGGTTTTTGGAATTCCATCTTCATGGAATGAGGATCCCTTCGAGAGACTCCAACTTGTACGCTCCAGGCCGCTGGACTCGAGCAATCCGATATGATCCTTGTCTGTGATGAATGATGTCTTCTCCTCGTCTTCTGGCGCCATTCGGATTTGATTATATCCAGAGAATGCGTCCATGAAGTTCAGCAACTGATGTCCCAAGATGGAGTCAACAAGCTGCTCGATGCTGGATAGAGAAAAGCTATCCTTTAGGCAGGCTATATTCAAGTCGATGTAGTCCACGCACATGCACCACTTTCTGTTAGCTTTCTTTACGAGGACTACGTTAGCGAGCTAATCTGGATAGGAGACCTTCCAAATGAAGCTGGCCTCGAGAAGTTTGTCCACTTCCTCAGCCACTACTCATTGTCGTTCCGGCGCGAAGCTCCATTTATTCTACCTCATAGGTTTGCAGGTCGGTTTCACCTGGAGTTGGTGAACCATGACCTCGGGGTCTATCCCTGGCATGTCCGCGGGCGACCAGACGAAGACGTCCATGTTGGACCAAAAGAACTCGATCAGGTGGTCTCTTTCGCGAGAGCTCAGGCCGGAGCCGACCTGCACGGTTAGCTTTGGGCAGTTTTCTTTTAGGAGGATTTGGATAAGAAGCTACCAGGCTCTACCCGTTCTTTTCGAGGGGCGTCCCGCACTTACAGGGTTTCGATGGGCAGCATCTAATCTAACGTTTGGGTTGGCGCCTTGGCTGATCGTTCCACTTGGCTCGGTGCTTCAGCCGGTTGTTTTGCTTTGTGAGTTGCTATATAGCATTGCTTAGCTATTGACTGGTCCCCACGAACCTCGCCTACTCCTCAGTCGGTGGGGAACTGCACGAGCAGGTGGTAGGTCGAGACCACAGCTCGGAGGGCATTAAGCCCTGGTTGTCCCAGAATTGTGTTGTAGGCCAAGGGCAGACGGACCACAAGAAAATCCGTTATCACGGTGCTTTCTTGAGGGGCGAGCCCGACTGTGACAAGAAGGCTGATCTCACCCTCAATCGAAATCGAATCTCCGGTGAATCCAACCAGCGGAGCATTCATTCTCCAGAGCTGGCTTTCCGTCATCCCTATTTTTTGGAAGGCATCGTAGTACAAAATATTTGCCAAGCTTCCATTATCAACTAAGACACGCTTTACATCAAATTTATTTATAATTATGGAAATGACTACAATGTCATCATGAGGAGTCTCAACTCCTTCTAAGTCCTTGTCCGAAAATGAGATGGCTTCGGAGGTGCGTGGGCGCTTCAGAGGAGTCCTTCCCCCGATCGGTTCTTTAGCCGAGCTTCCTACGGCCGAACCTCCTCCGATGGTGTTGATGGTGCCGGCGATGGGCCTATTATCATTCGGATTTTCGGGTGGCACGGCATTATCTATCGGCCTCCTTTCCTCACGCTAGTTCTGCACGAACCGGTTGAGTACCTCACGGCGAATGAGCGCTTTGATCTCATCTCGGAGCTAGAAGCACTCCTCCGTATCGTGGTCGTGGTCCCGATGGAAGCGGCAATACTTCCTAGGGTTGCACCAAGCTTCGGTCTCCCGCATCGGGGGTGGAGGTTGGAGGTAGTCTTGACCTTCTATCTCCATAAGGAACTCTGCCCGAGGTATATTGAGGGGAGTGTAGTTCTCGTATCTCCCCGGGGGCAACCATGGCCGTGGTGGAGATCTCGATCGAGGTGGGGACCTCGGTCGAAGCTGTTCCTGTTGTCGAGGTGGACTCCTTATTCGAGGTAGGTTCTTATTTCGGGAGGGAGACCGGTTTCTCGGGCGGTCGTGCTCCTCGCGGCGTCTCTTCTGCTTCTTTGAGGCATGCTCGGTCGTGCCCCGTCTGGAGGCAATAGCCTCTTCGACCTTCGCATACTTCCAAACTCGGGCCAACATCTCATTGAAGTCGGCGGAAAAACTCTTCTCAATAGAGAAGAGGAACCTGTAGGATCGAGCCCCAGTCTTCAGTGCCGACATGGCTATCGACTGGTCGAGCTCGCAAACCTTTCATGTTGCAGCGGTGAAACGGTCGAGGTAGTCTTTGAAGGACTCCCCCTCCTTTTTCTTGATGTCAAGGAGGGAATCCGACGTTCGCTGCTGGCATCGGCTAGCAGCAAAGTTGGTGGCAAACTGCCTGCCGAGCTGCTCAAAAGAGGATATCATGCTCGGCTTCAGTCCAGAGAACCAAAGTCGAGCTGTTCCTCGAAGAGTTGCTGGGAAGGCCTTGCAGAGCACAGCTTCCGAGGATCCCTGCAATGCCATGAGGGCTCGGTAACTTTCCAAGTAGTCGAGGCGGTCGGTAGTTCCAATGTAGGGCTCCACTTAGGGCATTTTGAACCTCGGTAGGACCGGCTCATCCTCGATCTGGCGGAAGAAGGGTGACTTAGTGGTGAACTCAAAGTCACCCTCGCACCTTGCTTTTCTGCTGTGGAGCGCCTCAATCTGGCACTCGAGCTTCTCGACCTTCTTGTTGAGTTTCCCATCCTGGGGGATTGCCACGGTAGTCTGCTCCGGTACGAGTTGGTCTAGGGCTGACTCAGCTTCCGAGTATTGCGGCCTTCTGTCTAGGCTCTTTCCTAGCGGTTCTCTCTGGGGAGACGCTCGGGTTGAGCCTTGGTAGCAGCACTGTTCTTCATTGTTAGCTCTCGAGGAGCCATGGAGATTTTGACCTTGGGGCGTCGGTCCGTCTGGAGAAAATACTGACTGGACCTGGGCCTGTGGAGGCGGCATAGGTGGGGCCTCCACATGTTGCAGGCCTTGGACGGCTGCAGCCAAGGCTTGAACTTGCTACACCAGGATGTTAAACTATTTCGGCTGAACTTGGGGGACTGAATCCGCCAGAGGTCTTGGTGGTGAGTTTTGGACAGAGTGTCCAGGGCTTGGTGCGGAACGCCGGGAGGCATTGGATGTTCCTTTGCTTCTTAGCTTCATGGCCACAACTCGGGCCCTTCCTTTAGCGCCAACTGTTGCTGGAAATTGGACCCGGGGCGACTGCTCGGCTGAGAAGGAGGTGCTTCGGCGGGCGGCGTGGTACGTTGGTGAACTGCGTCCTCCGGGGTACCTGCAAAAAAGCTGGTGGCCGGGGCTTCCAGCACCGGCCCTCCGATGCTTAAGTCAGAGGGGGCTTACTTTGGAGAAAGACGACCAGTATATTGACACTGAGCGGGAAAGAAGGGGGCCTTTTTCAAGGGGGAGGAGTTTCCCTTTTATAGGGGGATGCAGAGTTACCTGAGATGTGACTAGACGAATTAATGAATTACCATCATGATTCCGTATGATAGTGTGCATTAATGAGTTGTCGTAGATGGCCTAGGATTTTGAGTAGGCCCGAGATCTGTGAAGGCCATGCGCATTAATTGTTGAGTAAGCTGGAGATCTGTGGAGGCCATGCACATTAATTACTGACAGTCGCTCAAGGCATGGTCCTAAGTTGACATGTCGTGGCCATCGCGTATGGACGGTAAGGTCGGCCTTCTGAAGCCGGTTTGGCATTTCGGAGTCGGGGACGTCAAGATCGGGCGCCATCAGGTCAGGCGCTTTCAGATGGGGCGCTTCCAGGTTGGGCACCTCCAGGTCAATTCACGTGTTTCGGGCAATCCATTTTTTCCCCAACAGTTTCTGTCTCATGGGATATGTGAAGCTTTAATCATGGGTTGCTTTATTGCTTATAAGGAACAATAGCGCCATACCTTTTTTTCAGTTTCTGAAATGGCATGAAATCGACTAATTTTATGCTTTTTTTATTAGATAGGTCAGTCTTTGAGATGATAATATAAATGTTATACCATTATCTATTAAAACGCTCGAAGGGTTATATGGTGTATTGAATTCTATGAAACAGTTTAGCCACATACATGCTGAGTAGGACGAGATATAGGAGAAAATCATAAAAGCAGGCATCAGAGAGCTCAACGCAATAAATGATGACATTCAGGGCCTGTTTGGAGGTAACCACCTGTTGGATCCACTGGAATTGGTGTGCAGGGAGCCTGGAGAAGGGATGGAAAGCATCTCGGAGAGCTATGGAGGGTTGTTACAGGGTTCAAGCAAGAGAAATTATATCCTATACCATATGCATTATGTGATGGTGCACCACACCGCTCATCTTGTCTCGTTTCTATAGACCCCATTCGTAATGCACCCATCTTGGATTGCCATCCTCCTCGCATCTTTGATTGTTCTTGCGGTGCAACACACTATTGACATGGTGCCCGCAGTGTAGGATATAATTTCTTGAGTTCAAAAGCCTGATCCCACAAAATTAAAAAAAAAAACACTTATTAAGAGATATATATATATATATATACATATATATATATATATAATAATATTGGCATTTCGACAGCAAAAGTCTAAAACAAGATCTATCTTACCAACCAACATCGACCATACCAACACCGTACAAGCGCCTTACTGGTGTCATACAATGTCCATGGTTCAAAGCGATCAAAATCTTTCTGTGCCACCTGATTTCCAACAACACCGTGATAAAAAGTAAAAAAGAAAATCTGAAATTGCCCGATATGGGATGCTGTTGCACCGTACTGAACAAGTTACGTACGAGTATGATAACAGATACAGACATTGTTCTAAAATATGCATTGTAACCATTTTGTATAGAATTCATCACGCCATTTCTACACGAGATCTGTAAATTTCTTTTTAAGATTGCATACCCTTTTGTTTGAAAATTTGCTGCAGCAGATAAAACGAAAAATCACTTTCTAGCATACTGAACGAAACATACAAAGAACATAAGGAAATGGTCCAGTTTCATGTGAAAAGAAACGTTTTATTTCCAGCATCACACCAGCTTGCAGTCAAACAAACCCTATGGTTTCACTTAAGAACATAATACAGTGGTTTCTCAGGACAAGGAGAAGGCACAGCTCACTGTCAGCATGCTGCTGCTGCAGCAGCAGCATACAGGATATGGAGTTACAACCACCCTGCCGGTTGAGCTGCAGGTAATGGTCGAGCTCTCCATTCCTGTGGACTGTGATTCTTTTCTGATTTTGATGAGAAGAATACGACATGATTTCCCTCGCCAAAAGCATGTCCCACTAACTTCTCATTTTTGCTTCAGACATGGAAAATTACAATATATATTACGGAGAATCTGCCCTGACTTATATTGAATATTACACATACATCAATGAAAAAAGGGGAAAAAGAGAATGACTAAATTATAAAAGAAAAATAAAAGAGATGTAACAACAACCTCCTACTTTGTAAAGTTCGAAACTCTGATAGAACAAACAAAAATGTTGTTTTCCCATCCCCATCGTAAGTGTATGCACTTCGATAATTTTGCCGATGGATCATACCAGCTCCATCAGGAGAGGATCTCCTGCAGCCATGATTCTTATTAGCTTTATGAAATCAGACTCAGTGTGCACCTCCAATGGATAGATAGCAGGTGCTTGAGCTGTATAATAACTGAAGAATGACTCATTAGCTGACAGGCTTGGCTTATAAACAACTTTGGCGAGAACACCAGAGTCAAAATTTCGTGGAGAATCCATTGCCATGAAAAACATTGGCACTGCAATCTTGTGATGAATATCTAAATCTCCAACTAGTCCCACAAGATCGATGAAATCACCCACAAATCTTTGAGGAACATAGAATATCTCACTGCCGCAGATGATGAGCCTCTCTTCACTCATGCTTTCTTTGTAACTGACCTGGAAATGTACAGGAAAATTGCTCACGACTTTCTTCACCATTGCTCCTTGATCTTTAAACCATTGCTCGCCATTGTCATCAAGGGCAATAGAAACCCAAGAATGAGGGACCTGAGAAAAGGGGAAAAGGGCAAGTTTTGCTTAGTGCATCTTTGAAGGATAATTCAATGGAAAGAAACAAGGAAAAAACTAATGGAAGATAAATACCTTGTTGGTTATCCACAGCTTTGTCTTGTCCGCTTGCAGGAGATTCCAATAATTAAGAATCATATTATCCTGAACAAATAAAAATCCCTCTGCTCCCTTATATTGGTGAAACACCTTTGGCAAGTACCTGTGAAACCAGAGTCCAAATGAAATAGGGCATTAGAAGATTGAAAGACACTGTCAACTAAATGACTAGTGAAGACTCTCCTTAGAAATGCACATCTAGAATCAAAAAACAATAGTTCTATAGAGAAAAGATATGGGTATCCCAATCGATACTTACATAACAAAGTTGTAATTTACAAAGTAAAAGGGGAAGGGAGTTGGGGCAGGGGAGCAAAGAATACAAACAAAGGCATGCAAATAGTAAATGCAAATAATTTGTTCTGGGTATTTTAAGAAAATAGGTTTTTTATTGCAATGATGTAGGTATATGATGCCAGATATTATGCATAAGGAATCTGCATGTTTGGAGATTTTTGAGAAGGCACTATAACATTTCCCTAGGAGAGCTTCCAGACCTCCTTGGATTTATTGGAAAACAGCTAAAGCTTTGCACCTCCAAAAAAATACAAAGAAGGAAAGGTACCAAATGAACCCCAAATACTAATCTTACCAAATCATAAATCCATTTAACAGCATTCCATGAAGAACTGTTTCACCTGAAACAGTATTACAAGAATATCCTTCAAAAATATGATGACATTTCCAATGCCTGTTATGTGCCATTGTTTGTGTATGCAACCAACTTTTTGGATGGAGGGTGCCAGATCCTGACGGAGAGTGACTAAAATCATATTGTAAAGAAATTAAGGAGACAAAGAACAACTACACTTGGTATGCTATAAGGAGACAAAGTATCCCAGCATGTTGAGAGGACATGTGGAAGCCCAATCTTAGGAAATACTGACTATAATATGACTCCACATAAGATATTAAAGTCTTCAAAAATTTTGAAAAGCTTAAAATAAGAAGTCTGGTTTGTGAATAGATACATGACCTGAACCATTGTATGACAGCATAGTCATTATAGAGATAGAGGTAAGGACTGACAAATGTGCTGGGTAATGATTAGCTATGATTCACAGAATCAAAATTAAGGGTTAGGTGAATAGCATCATGTCTTGCAACCAACCCTCATGATCTATGAGATCAACTATTGGACAGATACCTTGGTTCAAGCAAAAGTCCCTATCTGAACTAAGACTTCAATGACTCAACTAAGCTAGCTTTCAGTTTTGGAAATATAAATACCATCTCTTATTAAATTATTATACAGTTCCAAGGCACAAAATAATGCCCTGTAGCTTTTTGTATGATGCCACTATCATATAATAACATAATTAAAAATCTGAAATATAAATCTGGTTGCTACAGAATTTATTAGTGGAATAGGAAGCCTTCTAAATGAGCAAGATGCATTACTAAGAGATTATGCAACCTAATGGATCATGACTTGGCATTGGTAGTTTGTTAAATTTCTCAAAGAGGGGGAAAAGGGATGCCCTTGAGCAATGGAAAAGGTACTTTACCTGTTGAAAATTGACCCCCATCTATAATCTAGCAAGCTGACTTGCACACATGCATATAACAAATATGGGAAAGATTTACCCTGTTGCATGGAGCTCCACCAAGAGGGCAAAGCATACAGAAGAAGCCCAACAAAAGATGAAACTAACTATTGGATGATTATAATGTAACATCTGGATTTTTATACTTGCAAATTAGTTAATCTGGCAGTAGTAACAACGGAATAAAGCAGTCGTCTCTACCAGTTGATACCCTCGTATAAGAAGGTTGTGAAGCAGTGAAAAGAGATTGAAAAAAATAAGCATTCTTTTCCAGATGTATATATTAGTTGTATCCAGCATGATTCAGGTAAGAAATTGGATATTCCCAAATTTATTCTCCAAAACCATGACCGATCTAGAAACAACTTAACAAAAAGTTCTTTCATTCTGGTGCATCTTTTCTAGTCAGCAAATGGTGTAACGGGGTCTACAGCCTAAATTTTTCTAATTTGTCATGATTTATTTTCTAAAATTAATTTTTGTAAGAATTATTAAAAATGAAAAGGTCTGAAAAAATTGAATTTTTTTATATCAAATAATAAATTACAGTGTATTTATGCTGCATAAGTATTTCAAACTAATAATCATGTCAGAAGGAATTATTTATTCATTTCTTATATCTTTGATACAAGTGTTACACTTACCATTTCTCAGTATTTTCCTTGATTAACTTTAAGTATACTTGTCTTATTAAAGTGTAGATTTAGTTCTGTAATGTCGCTTTGTATGAGAAATGTTTAAAACCATGCAGTGCATGTGCTCAATAATAACCAGAATTTATAGATCTCATAGGATGATTTATAAAACTAGACTTCTAAAATTTAGATAGAAGTTATATTTACATGTTCAAGAAATATCCATTCACCACTATAAAGCACCTAAAAGTCATAACTTAAGAGGAAAGAAAATTTTGAACCAAGTATATCTCGGACAGCATATCTCAGCTAGTGTGGCCAAGTATTGGAACCGATAAAGCAAGGAATGAGCACCATCCCGGTTTTACATGGGCTATAAAGTCACACCTAGGATTCATAAACCAAATAAAGAGACATGTTCAACCATATGCATGTCAAGTTATCCTAGAAAATGTTTATAAATTTTTCTAGGAATATGAAGCAAATCCTAGAGCAAATATCTTGTAAATTAAAGGGAACATCTGCTATTGCTCCAGAAAGGGCCTTCATGCATGCATCTGTGTTGGCATGACCAAGTTAAAATTAATTCCAATATAAGGAAATACCATAAACCAGCTTCTAAGAAAAATTAGAAAAACTTCTTTCTAGCTTTGCTTGTAGATTAAAAACTTTGAGTTAGACTAGCTTTAAGCTTAAATATCAGGTATTTTCACATCTCCAATGGAAGTTTATTTATGCCAAGTAATTAGATTCAACCTTGACGCAAAATGATTGAAATCCAAAGTTAACTTAATAGCTATTTAAGGGTCAGCACAATTCCAATGCCCAGACCCCAAATCTAAAAATCATTGCAGCAAGTCTAGCAAACTAAAGCGAAAGCCAAAGACAACTGAAGCAGATTCAAATGCTTCAACGTACATGGTTAGACCCATATAACATAAACTTATCCAAATGAATTTGACCTATGTAGGCTGGGTAAGTACCTGATATATACAAATTTAAAATGCAATCCAGGTTATATCCAAGTCAATGAACTCAAATAGCACCCACTTGCACCGGAACTTGCACCCTAATGACTCATAAAAAGGCGCTTTTACAACAAAGAGTTACTAATAGATATACAAAAGTATGCCTATGAAAGTGTTTTTTGACAAATGCTAAAAGACACTCTATGTAAAGATAAAGTTTTTAAATCGAAAGTCCTACTTGTGTATTAATCAGTCACATCTTCTATAAATAGGTTTTAACGATTTTGAGAATGTATATATTTCCAAGGATCAATAAAGGACTTGAATGGCCACAGTCTTACATTGCTGGATCCAGTTCGACATAGCATTACTGATATAAAATATGACTCCTTTCTTATAAGAGAATCAGGTCAACTTAAAAGGGCATCCAAATGCATGAAGCTCCCACCACTATGGGTCTAAGAAAGGTCAGATGTATCGTGGCCTTACCCTCACATGTGGACAGACTGTTTCTATGTTTCGAACCAATAACACCCAAGTCACACTGAACCAACCTTACCACTACACCAAGGCATGTCTCTAGAATCAGGTCAACTTGGACCACCAAAATCAGATTTAAGTTGTGAGGTTTACTAAGGTTACCATAAATAGAAAACAATAGAAAAATAATACAACCAAATCAAAACTGCTAGATATCGAATCTATAAGGTTAGTTTGTATTAGAGTTCCACCTTAACCAGGGTATACTATAATATCTGTTATATAAATAATGTATTTGATAGGTAACTAAGTTGAGACTGCGGAAGTTCCTAATAAAAGATTAAAAGTTTATTATTGGTTCACAAGGATGAAATTGTAAGGATGCAGCTGAGAGAAAGCCCAACTGTAGAACCCTTGCTCCTGAAGAGGAGTTATAATAATAAAATAGCATATCAATAAATTCATGAAGCCTTCTACTCATTGACTTGATCCTACAATAGATGTGAATCCATCCTTTGAAACTGTCTGGATGGTGACTGAGAAATTGTTTGATGCTTTGACAGAAAATTGCTCCAGATGTCCAAGGCTATAAAGATGTAAAGCAAGATGAATGTCTTGAAACAGGGTATCAACATTCACACATGCTTATACGTATGTAAATGATAAGAAAGTCTATGCTGAACTGACTTTTTTACTGAAGCACTTTTCACCACTTAGGCAACATCCTAACATGACCATAACAGGATTAAAAATTTCTATCTTTTGTTTCTGCATTTCAATAAAATGGACTTCACTCACATTTTTATTTTTTGGAAAGTTGTATCAATCCATTATAGCAATAATTTGTTAAATCTTTTCTCAGCACTTAAAGCATATTTCTCTTTCACTTTCTTTGTTACTTATAGCCTTCTACTCATATTCAAGTCCCCACAGTTAGCAACCACTTATGGCTTTGTTGGCCATTGCATACCCCTTCGTACAATGTATGCTAATGGAAATTTTGAGCTTCTTCATATGAAATTGTTTCTAAAATCCATTCAACAAGTTCAACCCTCCACTGTTGTGCCACCCATGTCATTTAAGCATGCACTCAGACTATTGCCTACGCATAACCTAGCCAAGTTTGACAGGCACAAGACCATCACATGATAGTCTAAAAATGTAATGCAACTAGAACTCAATAGTCGAGCTGTTATAGCCAGCGGTTACTATTGCTTTGGTGCACACATCATTAACGAATCACTACATAATTTCATACACAGTTTTGTTCTCAGACACCCATAAGATCATGGTTTTTAAATGCAGTGGGAGAGGGCTACCCTGGTTTTTCTTAAAATAGGGCCTTGTATACCGAAACTTGGGATGGTGGATGTCGCCTCCCATCCTGATTTATTTCTTGACTCATACTGTCCCAACACTCAGGATGATGGACGGCCCCGCTGTCCCACCACTATTTAAAATCTTGCATGAGATAACCGTCTATGATATTCTTTCATATGCTTTAACAAAAGCCATCAAAATGATGGGAGCACTCAATTTGCTTAATTCATCATCTGTAGAAACAAGAGGATAGCTGCAATCCGAAAATTTTACTGCTTAAAGCCAACTTTCATGTCACCCATGATCATATAAATATAACAATATTTCACTGTGTCGTTCACCGTCTCTTCTAAATCTATCACATGGTCACAAGATTAATGCCATAATGTTGTGATTTATTAACTAACGTTAACTCATCCAGTTTCATGAACTCAATCCATAAGCTTTAGGTGGAATGCACCTCTGAATACAAATTTATCAGATGCAGTGCTTTTGCTCACTTTTACTTCCACTGTTTTCTGGGCCTGTTTCATTTTTGTAACTTTTGGGACAAATTCCTTTCTTGCCACTGCCATATATAACTCTTTCCGCACATGAATAAAGCATCCTATTCACTATTTAGTTCTTCAGCAAAATAGCAACTAGTCGTGTAACGCCTATGATTACCTATAACCATTAGTCACCTAGTTTTTCTACATATCTATTTAAACACATCCTAGTCCTCTGTTACCCAGTGTACCTGCAACAAGCCCAAGTCACACTAGAATGTGAAGAATACACACCAGTCTGAAACTGTATACCATCTACAAAAATAAATCTATGTATCGTAATATTTCAAATGACTGCATAGATCCTAACAACCCACAAGTGGCACATAAGAGCTAACATATTATGCACATCGATACCAGAAAGAATGAGATGGCCAAATACAATAACGAAAGCAGGAACTAGAAGCAGCATTGGGCTTTGATTACAACAGTAGGATAGAAATTCACCAAGCTGCAAGGTGTGCTAAATCAAAGTGCAGAAGACAATTATTTAGTTGTGGGAAGCTAGTTATACTGTGAGGAAACAATATATCAAAACCAAAAATTAAAAAAAAAAAACAGATGAAAGGAAATAAATCTGGCAGCCACTTACTTGTATGCTTGCTCTAACTGGCCTTTCTCCACAGCTAGATCAGTATTGTTATGTTCTGATAGAATGATCACAGTTTTAAATATTCGACCATAGAGCAACCTCCACTCCAGGGCCGTGTGGTCCACAGGGGCACTGCAGTACATAACGAGCACAACATTCCCAAAGTTCTTCTTCCACCGTATAAGGTTCCCGATCTCGTAGCTCACAGTCCCAGACTCCTCCACACCAAGGTGCACAGATGGTAGCCTCTTGGGGATGAACTCCTTCCTATCTCCAAGCCCAATAGTTGCGCTCGGCCGGTCCAATTCCAATGACATCAGCCTTGGCTGCTGGTATCCGACAGCAAGCAAGTCCTGCAGCCAAGCAGCAGTGAACTTCACATCCTGCTCAGTCCAGAACCCCTCCTCAGCCATTGCATAGCTCAGATGCAGGATCCTCTCAAAGAGTGTCCGCTTCTTCGATCTCCATCGAACCAAGAACTTGATAAGGCGGCCGACATTCACATGGAGGTCCTTCTCTTCTGCAAAAGGGTATGCCTGCGCCTTGTCCACCCGGCGGATGGTCGGAGGATAAATTGCCACATAACCCCCAATCTCCCACAGGATCCTCTGCGCCCAGTATCCTCTCAGCACATCCGAAGCCATCGAGCTGACCGACACCGGCAGCATCAGTCCCCAGAATGCCTGCGCGTGGAACATGGTGTTGAAGGAGTTGACGGGCACCATCATTCCCTGCGGCAGCGCAACCTTGGGAGCATCCTCATCAAAGCGGATGTCGAACGCCTCCAAATTCGACGACTTGCGGGTGAAATAGAACACGGAGTCGACATCCGGCAGGCCATCGGAAAGCCCCTGCTGGATGAACTGCCGGCCGCTGAACACCTCGGTGTAGAACTCCTCATGCCCGACCTCGCCGACGTTCTCCAGCGGCAGCCCCCTCGGCCACACCGAGCGCTGCCCAAAGTGCACGTACGGATTGACCACCATCCTGCTGGGGTCGGCATGGCTGTACTGGAGGAGGACCGGGTGCTTGGTCGCATGAGCCTCGCCGGCGAGGTCGAGGTCGAAATGCTCCCCGAGGTCGGCGCCAAGGACCTCGGCGCGGTCGTCGGCATCGAAGATGAGCTTGGCGCCGTGCTGGATGGCGAAGAGATACCCGACGGACTTGCGGAGATGGGAATTGTAGGGGAGGAAATCGACGGTACGGAAGCCGAGCTGGGCCTGCTGCTCGAGGGAGAGGAAGATGACGCCCTTGAGGGACCAATCGGCGGGGGTGTGGGAGTTGCCGACGGCGAGGAGCTGCCACCCTTTGACCCGGGCGAGGGCGCGGAGGGAGTCAGAGGGAGGGGACGAGACGGATACGACGATCCAGCGTTCGGAACGGAAGGCGGCGAAGGGGGCGAGGGGGGGGATGGAGGGCATGGCGTTCCAGGAGATCTCGGGGTAGACGATGCGGGAAGGGGGGGCGGCGCGGGTCTTTTCGAAGCAGAGGAGGGCGGCGGTGTCGCCAGCGCTCCGGAGGAAGAAGAGTCCGGCGGTGGTGGCGACAAGGAGGAAGACCGCGAGGATCTTGTAGAGATTATCCGACAACCAGATGGAGAAGTCAAGATTCTTAGCGGGATGGAGGGCAAAACGGCGATGCTCGCCGTTGTGATGGTTGGTGGAGGGTTTCGGGGGTTTGGGGTGGGAACGATCTTGGACGAGCATTCCTTAACGATGGTGCTTTCAAATTGTTCGACAATTGGATGGAATTTGCAATGGAAATGGAATTGAAGTACGGTTACTAGATCTCTTGACTTGACTTGAATTGAATTGAATTTGAAGTGGAAATCAAGATGGAAATGGTGATGGCAGTTCCTTGAATTCTCTTCTTTCAGCTCTCTAATGCTGATGGATGGCTTCGTTTTGCATAATTTTTTTTCTATGGGTTGTGGGTGGGATGGATGAGGGAATGCGGTGGGTGCTGCCGACACGCCAGCCTTCTCTTTCTTTCAGTTTAGGTTTCTCTTTCCTGCTGCAGAATTAGGCCCATGAATGGATCTAGTTCAAGGGCTGGATCTAGGGGTGGCTTTCAGTTGAAGGCTTTGAAGGAGCATTGGTTTGTTTACTGTCGTAAGGGAAGAGGACATGGTTGGGTGCTGGTCGAGCAGTCGTCAAGCTGGAACCTTCTAGTCGGAGTTACTTGGAGCAGTCGTCGCTTATCCACTCTACGGCACCTCATAAAGTATAGAAAGTCGCAACCTCACTCAGAGTCCAAGAATTCACGCAAGCACCAGCGGACTCCAAAAACCTTCTACAATTATTTAAGACCCGGAAAATATACCAACCGAGACATCCGAATCACGGTGGGGAGATGGTCTCGCGTTTGGAGCACATTTAGAGACTGTAAGTTGGATGGTCTCGTGGCCTGCTGATCATTTTAAAAAATTTTATAGATCGAAAAAAAAAAATAGATGTACTATTTTTTTGATTTTTTAAATATATTCAGATTAAAAATATAATATATACATGTATATATATATTAATTTTTTAATATTTTAATTGTCTAAAAAGAACTTGAATTCATAATGTTTCCGCTTATTAAAATAAAGGATAAGTGACACGACCTAATGCTGCCTGAGGCTTAGGTCCTCGTTTTGCCGATGCGTAAGGTTGGCGTTCTCGTTTGTAACCAAACTTTTTAGAACAAAATTGCCTCAACTAGAGTAGGAAGCTCCTATTGAAAGGATACTCCCTAAGGTTAACTTCAGTTTCACCTTCTAGTTTCGTTAAGATCAATTTTGATAGCTCTGTCTTGGATGGTGATAGGAGAGAAGGGGTCGGATTCGTCATTAGAGGTCCGAGTTCCGATGCGGTGGCAGCAGAAGGCTGTCAGAATTTTGATACTTTGGTTCCAATGGCAGAGCTGCGGACGGCCTGAATGGGCCTGTCCTATGTACGGCAGATGCTTCGAGCGAGCTCTATTTTTCTGAAGAGTGATTCGGCCATGGTGATTACCTGGATCCGCAGGGGCCCGAGTAGTCATGGAGGTGCTCATCCCCTATTCCACGATATTTGGATGATGGTGAGGGAGGGTGTTACATTTCCGATTATGCATGTATATCGTAAGGCCAATGGGACGGCCGACTGGGTGGCGGCATATGTAGCGAGCCACTCAGAAGGCATCCTATGGGCTGGGGAGAGAGATGCCCGGAGCACTTCGAAACCTATTGTATTCCGATTCTATTCGGTGTATTCGTATCCGTAATGTATGAAATATCCGTTTTAGCAAAATATATATATATAAAAAAATACTCTCCAAGCAACTTGTACTCTATCCAATATAAGCTTCTCTCTCTGTCCCCCTCTCTCTCTTTCTTTCTTCCAACCTTCTGCAGCTCTTCGTTTGAAGACTTGGCAAAGGTAGTAGTGATGAAGGCTTACCCAGCTATGTGAAGGTAATCAAGCGCCGCAAGAGCTTCAGATAGGACAAAGTCCGTTAGTCCGTGACAAAGCGCAATGGTGCCCTCGGATGCTTAGGAATAACACTTAAGTTGTGCATTGACTAGTAAACCATTCACTCTCTCTCATAAAAGACATTCCATACTACACACGTCTAGGCCCTTTTCTTGTCATTTCTACTCTAAAGTAAAGATTTGCTTTGCTATAAGGTTTCTTTTGTTTATCCTTTTCTATTTGTGAATCATTTTTTTATATCCTTTCAATCACTTTTAAATAGAAATTTCTCTTCTCAAAAAAAGAAAAAAATTGTTGATTTGTTGGTTATTATGTTGATTAAATTGATAATCATCAGATTCAATGAAAGAATTCTACATCTTCAGAAACAATTACTAAATTCATGGGTCGATCCATATTTGCACTTTAATAATTCAACTATATTGAGTATAGGTTTAGATCCAATCCACACTTCAATAGATAATGAATGTCCCCTAGTTTATAGGATTCTAACTACTAGATTTTTTTCCTAATTTTAACTAGCACACAATGACCATCAATAAGGGTCATTGCTTGGTGAAATGGTAAATGACTTAGGTTAACGAGCCAATGGCACGAGTTTGAGTCCTAAGATGACCACTTTATGTTAAAAAAAAAAAAAAACAAATGTTAGATCTGTCTCTAGTTTTTTCCTCCTAGGACCCTAGATTGTTGGCTCTATAATTGCATAAAACCATTTTACATATTGACCACTGATAATAATATATACTTAGGTAGTAAAAGAATGAGGAAAATATATGCACAGATGCCACTAAAGCAAAATATAATTCATCATTGTTAAACATGATAGTTTTTACAAATATAGTTATGTAAAACAATAATTTAAAGAAAAGCATGAGCAAATTTATCATCATTTAGAACCCTAATATGATACATTCAATATCATATACAATTTTCAAAGCAATTTGAATCACCTTAATTGGATTTCGATTGAGAAAGTTATGCGCGACTTATTGAAGATGTGGCAGTCCTAGATGTCACGCCCCGGACCCGGATCCGTGACACGGCCGTGCCATTGCCGACATCCGCCCACAATGGCATGTAGCCTCATACAGGGGTAATAGGTAGCCAATATATTTCAAACTTTCATATATTAAAATATGTGCATTACAATCTTGAAGATTGATACAAAAATACAGAACTTCTATGCTGTTCAAATGTACAAAATATATAGGCTTCTCCAAAAATAACGAAGCTCTGTAACAAAAGAAACAAAAACATATCTGATAGCGATCACTGGTGAGGATCTGAAAGGAAATGAAACATAAATAGACATGAGCTACACTGCTCAGTAAGTAATCCCGCATAATCCTATCGGATCAACCAATAGGCTAACATGTTGATCAGGGTTTGAGAAGCTGACATGCATATTTATCTAACAAATTTATCATGGCATAATATGTATGCGAATTAAAACAGAGCAGTATTTTCAGTCAAACAGAATTTTCATAAAACATGCACATGAAACCGTGCCCCCGGCATGCCATGATCCATTCTCTCGGATGCTACTGCGAAGTTCATTCGGCCACTAGCAGGGCCAGCTAGTCATTCTCGGCCACTAGCAAGGCCAGCTTAGTCATTCTCGGCCACTAGCAAGGCCAGCTCAGTTGCATTCGATCAGTAGCATCTTTGAGTCCTTTATAGTGCCTCTTGGCTAATAGTATTTTTACTATACTAACTTGCATACATGATTAACATATCAACATAATCATGGTACATACATGGCCATAGTCTGAGATTAGGCAAGTTACTTATCCATCATAACACATCATGCATGAGTCATATATATATATATATATAAAATATGCTTAGGAGATGTTAATAACATAACATGATCTATAACAGGATTAGAACAGGTTACTTACAATAAGTAGTATTCCAAATTTCTTGGGTCCGGACGACGGATCTTTGATTCCTAAAATCACATTGCAAGACCCACATTACCCTCTCATCATCATAAATTTCGTTCATCTTTCCATGAACTTGTTTGTATCCCAACCAAGGATTTTAGTCCAGTTCAATTCACCCAACTTGAAGCCTTTGGGTTTAATTAAAGTGAATTTGGGTTTATAAGGCCTGATTGGGCCTGTAATGAAAGGGTTGGGTCGGATTTGTGGTTAGGTCTACCCTTTTCTAGCCAATTTGGCCTTCTGCTAATTTAATTGGGCTTTGTCTGGACCTGATTTAGGACTAATTGGGCCTACTAGGGTCAACATGTCATAAACAGGGTTCGGACCCAGCTGAATTGGGTTTGGGTCCAACTCAATCTGCTTAAATTGGGTTTGTTTAGGCTTAGTCCGGTCCAGACCCGACACTATTTGGGCTTGGTTCAATCCTTTACTGGACTCACCCTAACCGGCTTAAACTATTTGAGCCTAGCGGGTTCCGGACCCGAACTTGGACCCGACCCGTTAGGCAGACCCGTTAAGGGTCTTTCCAGGGGGTTCTAGAGGCTTCGGCCTCTTTCGTGCGCCCCTCTCCCTTCTCTGATCTCTTCGCCTCCCTCGTTCCCTCTTTGCCTCCGCCAGAACCCCTTCCGCGGCCTCCCTCACCTCCGGTCTCCCTCCTCGCCGCCTTCCGACTTCTCCCCTCCTCTCGCAGGCGACCGGGGAGGCGAGGTTTCTCCCGATCTACCGGCCGAGGCGGTGGTCTCCCTACAGGGTGGCGGTGGCGTAAGGCCGGCCCCTTTTCCCCTCCTCCGAGGTGATGCCGGAGGTGAGGAGAGGAGTCGGGAGGTGGGATCGAGGCCGGATCTCCTCCGGGGGGTCCTCTCCAGCTCCGGCCACGGCGAGGTAAGACCGTGGTCCAAGGTAGGTATTTTATTATATATTTTTATTTTTATATTTTTTTGTCTTTCTTCCTCTTCTGTTTCCTTCTTCCCCCTTTTCCCCCTTTTCCCCCTTTTCTTTGTGGAAGTCGTGCCACCACCTCTCGGCCGGCGGAGAGGTGGGGCTCGGCTGAGGCTAGCGGCCTTGGGGTCGCGTTTGTCGCCGGCACGGCCAGATCCGGCGGCCCTTGACTGCCCCTCCGCCCGAGGGCAGCTACGGCCGGGGCCTGTCACCCGCATGCCGAGTCCGGCTGGGCTCGGCCTGGGTGGCATTGGGCATCGGGCTTGGGCCGTTCTCAGGCTGGCCCGCGGCCTGTGGGTCCGGCCCGCAGCCCATGGGTCTGGCCCAGGGTCATCCTTCCAGTGCTCCCTTTTTCCTTCTTGTGCCGATCTCCCTTTTGTGCCGGTGTACTCCCCTCTGTTCTATGGATGGAACAGAGAGGAGAACACCCCACAGAGGGTTTCTTCCCTCCATTTCCTATCTAAAATCATACTTGCAGAGTCCTTACCTTG